>JAKSZP010004019.1:0-227888 GCA_022478985.1 Massospora cicadina
GGATGGTGGCCACAATGGCCCCCAAACTTGCTCTAATCACTTTGTTCCACCTCACTATAAAGTCATTTAAATGGCAATCCCCCAGCATTCGGGGTTGCCTTCTGGGTGCTCACCTCTTTAAAAAACCAGTCTCAATTTTTTTGCCATTACATGACAGTGACCCACTGAAGCGGGAAACTAATTAATTTAGTAGTATATGCAGAGGGAAATCATCCCAATAAAGTATTTCCAGATTGATTCGCTAAAACCTTCCTTCGATAAATAATGGGTGATGTGAAATTCCTTTTGGGGTGAAAAGGGAATAGATCATTAATTTAAAGGAGCAGTGCAGCAATAAAACTACCTTACATTTGTTCCTGAATTTTTTTTATGTAAAGTTATGCACCATGGCCTGCCAACCCCCTATTTTCCACCTTCATGGGGCGATGGAGCCCCTTGTTGACTATTCCTATCCCCAATTTTCCTCATGTTTTGGGGAAGATGCACAGTATAAAATTGAGGAGCTTGCTTTCAGTGCGAGCTGCACTTGCATTGATGCAGCAAAAACTTCCTTTAACCCTGTCACAATTCTGATATGACTGTAAAATAAGCCCTAAGTCATTATGGTGGAATGGATAGAATTCGCTACGTTTGATATAAGATTCTTATTTGAGCGCCCCAGGATGAGGTAATATTGGGTTATTGGGAAATCACCTCAAATTAGGTGATCATGATATTAACAACAAGGATTGCTGGAACCAATGAGATATGGCAGATGAAAACTAAGCCAAGGAAGCGGTATCATCCAAAGTTGCTATGATATAGGTGAGATGAGATGATTGAGGAGAGGAGGTTGTTATTAGTTTAAAGCGATTGTAACAATGAGTATCTGCTGTATTTAGTATATTAAATAAAAGAGTGTGGTGGGATTGTCAAGATTTTGCCCAATTCTTGGCTTCAGAGATTCTACTCCATCGATTCCCCCTGCTTCATTCAGAGAGAGAGAGAGAGAGAGAGAGAGAGAGAGAGAAAGGAGAGCTTAATCTATCTCAATCTATCAACATAAATAAGAATGATCAGCCTCATCCCAATCAATTGATTGAAGATTCATTTGCATGATGATTAATTAGCATTGATAGATTACAAACCAAATCAAAACCTATAAATATCCCATCCTTTTGTCAATAAAGAATTAGGTCGATTTTTACCCTATTTTTGCTTTAGTTTATCACTTTTTGAAAAATCCACTAAAAGTAACTTTGAGAGAAAACCTGCCCCATAGGAAGTGTAATTCAGACTTCCAGAGTTGTGCTCACTACAGGGGTTACTCTGAGTTACACACTGTGATCACATCTGTCACTACTATGGATTCTCAAATTTTCGCTTGAAGAAGCTCAAAACCAGGAGCAAGGCAGTATTTTATGATGGATCTGTTCAACTAGAAACAAAATCCTGAGAGTACCATCCACTTTGAAATACCATGCCAATTTGGAGTTTTATAATCTTAATATAAGCTTTACAGCAAATTTTCAAAATTCCTCCTGAGTTTTCCAAAATATAATAAAATTCTGGAGGGAGCCTTAATTACAGTCAATTCCACCCAATCTTGTTATAATGCTGTACCCTCTATCTTAAGAGAAGTGTTGCAAACCTCCCAAATGCCAGGAATTAGCACCGAGCAATACTTACATCAGCTAGTACACCTACCCTATACCATCTATTTCCAGTTGTGGGAATGCATCATTGTTGAGTTTTGGGCTTTAGTCTGATGGCTGGTTCTTCTTTAACCGTAGGGAAAAGTTTTTGGGCGTCTATTGTATGAGACAATAGATAGGATGGTGATTAAAATTTAAACTTTGACTTCTTGGTAGTACTTAATTTGTATACCCTGTCATTTTACTTGGATGATGGCACATCGCCCTGATCCTACTGATCCCAAGTAAAATTGACTAATACAAAAGAAAGTAAAAAACAAAAAAGTTTATAAGTGAAATTATAAACAATTCCAGTAGTTGAATGTTTTTATTAGTGTCAACTTAAGGGTTATTTATAGGGCTTGATGTTTACCACACCTTACCCATGACTTCTTATTTTCAGTGGCACTTAGCCACATAAAAAGTTTGTAAGAACATTTACAAATACTTTGACTCAGGGCATCATGCTCAGCCTCAGGGTCAGAGTAAACACTGTCATCATTCTTTTTTTTAGTACTAGATACTGTCATCATTCTTGAGATGGCATTTTGGACACGTCTTCAAAATAGCTGAACCAATTACTTTCACATGTAATTGGCAGCACATACCAAGGTGATTCATATCACTAATTAGTAATTAATTTGATTAAAAACTCAACTGACATTAAAAACTATATTTTGACATTTTTAGACCAATAAAGCTCACATGCTAAGTCATTACTTCAAAACTTAATCTAAGTCCAGCCTAACCATCAAAGCCCTCAAGCCCATGTCATCATAGTCAAATATTATTAAGTGAAATTGCTAGGCTGCAAATCCCAAGTTTGGATATACTTAGGATACACCTGATCCATAATTGCTGATATCTGATATGACCATATATCTAACAACTTAGGTCCATTCAATTACTCAACACTTCCCCCACCTTGACTGGATATAAGCGGTGGATACCCTTCTTCCTGGGTCACCACATCTAACTTTTCGCATTCCTCAAAGTTCAAATGTTATCTCAATAGCCTTTCCTAAGCTGACAGGGCCAGCTAGTGTGCCTGGTGCTGAGCTTTCTTGGGTTTGGTGCATCTCCATCAGGGTCTAGATAGTTGGGACTTGTATGAAGTCTGCATCTCTCTGATTCCATTGCAGGCTTCTCTGGTTCAATTGCACTCTCCTCCCCCTACCAAGAAGATACCTAGTTCTAATGCCAGCGAGGCATCAAATCTATGAAATAAATTCTATGGTTTGCAATTATTATTATTTTTCTTTTTTTTACTTTTACTTTTACTTTTTTTTATTTATTATTTTTAATTTTTAATTTTTATATTTTTTTATATTATTATTCTTTATGATATGGATGAAGGAACTTAGCAAGTACTCGATTCACAACCCAGCTGCCTTAATCCTTAATGGTATATACATCTTCAGATGATTTCTCCAATATGTTAAATGGACCCTTCCAAAGCAAGGCTAGCTTGTGCACGCGGCCTTCTCTATGAGTGTCACAATATACTACTAAATATCCTTCCTTGAACTTAGTCACCACAGCTCATTTAGCGTCATCATAGCTCTTCTGAATAGTTTTTCAACTAATCACATTTTGATAAGCTTCCAATTGCAACTTGGTTAAGATCTTCGCTAGTTGCTTGGCATAGATATTTGGGTAATTGCGTCAGTTGAACTGAGTACTGAATTTATAATGGAGGAAGAGCGGGCTGTCTACCATACAAAAGTCAAAACAGAGAGTGGCCTGTGCTGCTGTGGTGTCCGATATTGTATGCAAACACAGTCGCACTAATTGAAGTTGCCCATTGTGAAGGCGCCAAGGCTGCGTTTTTTGCGTAAAATGCTGACTAAAGTACAATTTGCTCGCTCTACCATACCATTAGTCTCAGGATGGTACGGTGTTGACAACACTCCTTTGATGGACATCAACTCATTTAGCCATTGTATCATTTGGGCAGTAAAATTCGTGCCATCATCCATCAAGGTTTTCTGGGGGCATCCAAGTTTATAGGTAATATTATCCATAATGAACTTGGCAGTAGTTAGAGCCCAAACATCTCAAATTGCTTTTGCTTCTATTCATTTTTTAGATGGTTGCTAGCAACAATTATGTATTTGTTGCCTAGGCTACTCACAGGCAAGGGCCAATTACATCAATTGACATGGTATGCCAGGCCCAGTTGGGTTTGATCAAATGATATTTCAAATCTGACTTCATAGGTTTTGCAATTTGGCATGAATGTCATTTATTGAGCACATCCTGGATAATGAATCATATGGAATCCCAATAGTAACTGGCTCAAATTAATTCCAGCATCTTAGTCATTCCGCATGTATGACGGCCTTGTGTGCTTATGTAATAATCTCCATTTGGTGGAAGGTTTTTGGGAAGATTTGACATTGTCCATCAGATTTAAGCTTGTATAGAACTCCATTTCCTTATTCAGTGTCAGTTAATGCTTTTTTGATTACCTTTTTCACTTCAGCTGGCTCGTCCTCATATTTCCGATTAATCATATTTTCATGAAGCTCATCAGCCAAACTGCTCAGGATAGCTACAATGGGAAGTTGCAATAAACCATCTGCATTTTGATGGGTCACTTCAGCTCTATGAATAATTCCATAATCATATGCTTGTAATTTAAGTTCAGCGGGCTAACCATCCTTTAGGTTCCTTAAGATTGTGGAGCCATCATCGTAATGAGCTGTGATCCATTACTACTTGAAACTTGGTGCCATGAATGTAAAATCAAAATTGTTTACAAGCATAGATGACAGCCAGACATTCTCTTTCAGTCACCGTATAATTACGCTCATGCTTATTCAGCATCCTGCTGCAATGGGGCAACTGGATGCTCCACACCATCATCCTCAATCTGTGATAGCACACCACCAATTGCAGTCAATGAGGCGTCGGTTTGTATGATAAAAGTCTTGCTGAAATTGGGATATCAGAGGATAGGCGCTGAGCTCATTTTGTTTTTCAAAGGCTTGTTGACATTCCTCTGCCCAGCAAAATGAACTTCTCCTTTTAGTATGGAATAGAGGCTCAGCAATCTTTGCAAACCTTCCATGAATCTTTGATAGTATCTTACCAGGCCTAAGAACACTTGAACATCTCTCATACTAGTTGGAGGTTGCATATGTTAATCGCCTCCACCTTTTGAGGCTGAGGACGCAAGCCTTTAGAATCAATGACATACCCAAGATATTTTATTGTTCTTTAGAGAATTAGCATTTTTCTAGGTTTTATCTTCAGATTGGCCTTCAACAGCTGTTCAAACACTTGTTAAAAGCTCATATGTTCAGAAAATGTTCGCAAAAAGATGTTGATGTCATCCAGGTACACCAGAACGCAGGACAATTTAAGGTCCCCCAAAATCGTGTCCATTGCGCGCTAAAAGGTTGCCAGTGTATTACACAGCCCCTGTGGCATGTGTGTTGGTTGAAAAAGCCCTTGAGCAGCAATCATCTGCGCACTTTTCCTGCTCCTCGGGTGTCAGCTCAATTTGCCAATATCCTGAGATGAAATCCATTGCAGTAAAGTAATTCCCCCTCCCAGATGGTCCAGAGCATCATCAATTCTGGGCAACGGATACAAATCCTTTTTGTAATGGCATTGAGGCGTCAATAATCAATCACAACTTGATTGCTGCCATCTTTTCTTTATGATTAAAACAGGGCTGGCCTGCGGGCTTTTGGATGGCACTATCATTCCACTTTTCAGCAATTTGTCTAACTCTTCAACTATTTGTCACCGGCTCTGGGGCGCCAAATTGGCCTCATTCTAATAGGCATATGGTCTCCGGTATCAAAAAATGCTGAATTTCCTTTGCACAACCTAAATCTTGGTCATCTTTGGAAAAATTTTTGGAGTATCATTCAAACAACTCTAGTGCTTCATCCTTCTGTTGTTCCAATAATCAGGTAAATGATTCTCGGGATATTACAGTATGTGCCTCAAGGGTTTTTGGTGGTAAGCTGAACTCAGATAAGTCACCAAATTTTACAGCTGATATTAACTCATCCCTCAGAAACAGATGCACAAAAGCGACTACTTGATATTTCTTGATCTTAATATTTCAGCTGGTCAAATTTACTAGTAAGACATCAATCTCTCTCAGTGCCCCAGTATGAGTATTCCAGGTGCCACACTAGGTTCCATATGAGAATGATGCCATGGGGATACAACCTCCCCATACAGTCCTTCTGGAATATCCAGTGTGGTTCCAGTCCTCATAACCAGTTGATGGCCTGGAGCTATTTGTTGCATCCTTATTCACAATGTAGAGGTATTCCTCAATTTTCATTTATGGCAGTTGGCATGGGGCAGCTTCGATTCCCCCACTGAATATACCCTACTGGTATTATCCCATCAGCATAAGATATATTGATAAAATTCATACGATGGCTTGTGGGCTTTGTATCGTTGCAAGAGTAATAAATTGGAAGTGATTGGCCCAATATTGTCAAAGATTTTTTCTTTAAAATCGCATGAGATCGAGGTCCTTAAAAAACTAGTTCCAATTAATATGTCATAATTGGCGTTTGGAAGCACTATAGCGGGTGGTGGCTACTACCAGCTCCAAATCACAGTGTCAAAGCGCTGTAAGAACTCAATATTAGTGCTGTTAAGGCCTGTGGTCCATTATTCTTGATGATGGTCAATGTCCGGAGCTATTTTCAATATCTTTACTAACTTCATGGAAACAATGTTTACAGGTGCTCCACTATCAACAATAGCTACAACTTTAACCTTGTTGACCAGAATATCCACATAAGTGCACTCAGAGTAGTAAGAATCAATAGAGTTTACTAAGTGAATATGGGAAGAATCCAGGGAGTTAAGAGTGTGCTTCAGAGTATTCCCAATACTTGGACATTCATTGATGAATGTGTCGATTGGCATTGCTATATTGACCCCTTTCAGGCTTGGGGTATCTGCTGCGTGCTTGGCCTGTTGGCTGGAATATTCTCAAGTATTTGTTGCACATAGGGTTTAGCAACTACTTCAGAGAGCTTCAGGTGTGACAACCCTACTCTGGGAGCGAGTTATCGCATGTACATTTGAGAATCTTTATTTAATACTAAAATAGAATTGATTTCATTGTTAAGTGAGGCCCCATGGACATCGTTTGCTTGCCAATTGGGTGGGAATGGTGTTGTAGGCACAATAGAGTGTCCCACATCTATTGTGCTTGTTCTTTCTCCTCCTGAATGGTATTGGGAAGGACTATGTTGACATTTCGCTGACGGCATTGAGAAGCATAGTGACCTTTACAATTGCAATTAAAGCAATGAATTTCACTCACTGGCTTTGGGGTGTCAATCTTCTTATTGGTTTCAAAGGACTTTCCCGTGAAGGTAGCAGGTCCTGATCTGTAACCAGTATTAGGAGGGCCATAATTTTATGAGCATCTGCGCAAATAGTCAACCAATTTAGATGTTGCCATGCTTTGCACAAAAGCAGGCAATAGAGTGTTTGATAATTTAGGGTAAGGTTCTACTGCATGCTCTAGTGCAGTATTAGCATCAAAATTGACCATAGCCCATGCGCCTAAGAGAACTTGAGCTTTGTGATAGAATCAATTCACAAATTCATCAATTTCTTCATCTTTCTTAAAGCTGATGTTCATAAACTTGAATTTTCTGGTTGACATCCATTCTGGACCTTCAAATTCATGAAGCACGGCCTCCTTGACTTCGGCATATGTTGTATTTTTGTTAATGTGAGGAACAATCAACTCAATGCTCCACTCATCCAAGCAGTTAATCATGGTGGCTGCTTTGTTATGGTCGCTGCCCCATGCATGGCAATTTCAAAGCATTTGATGAATGTGTTAATACTTCCATTCTTGTCAAAGGCTGGCAGGTTTACTGGTTTATAATTATTGCTTCCCCATTCCTGGTTATCACGATTACTCCTTTGTTGACTAGAAGCAGGCGTACTAAGGCGTTGGGGCATCATATCCCAGTTTAAGGTGTTAGTGTTGACCAAAGCAATCATATTGCTAGGCAGTTGTCGACGTGGCCCAGCGTCCATCTTGGTAGCTATTTCTGAAGCTTCATCCTCATAATATTCGAAAGAATTTCCAGTCAAGTGGGTTGTAGCACACTGACAACGCCCGTCAGCCAGAGCTCAAATTCGCTCGTTGATTTCATTTTCCCAATTGACATAATTTTGGGTTTTTATTTTTAAATTTTTCAATTTCCTCATTCAGGCTAGTAGCTTGTAGTTGCAAGGTGGAAATCACTTGGTAATTTTTTTCATTGCCTTCTTGCACTGGTTCAATTCTCCATGGAGATTATTGTTTGACTCATTAATAGCATTAACATCATCATTGAGATTATTGATCTGTAGATTAAGATGATCAATAGAGTTTTGATTTTTCTCAGTTTTCACCCGTTGGTCCTCAAATTGGTTAAACCAGTAATTGATTTTTCTGGTGTATTCATCCTTCATCTGCGAAATTTGGGCACTCAAATGTCAATACTGGTCACCATCTGCAGTCCCAGCCATGAGAGTCACTTGTTAAGTTTTGGGCTTTAGTCTGATGGCTGGTTCTTCTTTTTCGTAGGAAAAGTTTTGGGCATCTATTGTATGGGGACAATAGACAGGATGGTGATTAAAATTTAAATTTTGACTTCTTTGTAGTACTTAATTTGTATACCCTGTCGTTTTACTTGGACGATGGCATGCCGCCCTGATCCTACTGATCCCAAGTAAAATTGACTAATACAAAAGAAAGTACTAAACAAAAAAGTTTATAAGTGAAATTATAAACAATTACAGTAGTTGAATGTTCTTATTAGTGTCAACTTAAGGGTTATTTATAGGGCTTGATGTTTACCACACCTTACCCATGACGTCTTATTTTCAGTGGCACTTAGCCACATAAAAAGTTTGTAAGAACATTTACAAATACTTTGACTCAGGGCATCATGCTCAGCCTCAGGGTCAGAGTAAACACTGTCATCATTCTTTTTTTTTAGTACTAGATACTGTCATCATTCTTGAGATGGCATTTTGGACACGTCTTCAAAATAGCTGAACCAATTTACTTTCACATGTAATTGGCAGCACATACCAAGGTGATTCATATCACTAATTAGTAATTAATTTGATTAAAAACTCAACTGACATTAAAAACTATATTTTGACATAGACCAATAAAGCTCACATGCCCAAGTCATTACTTCAAAACTTAATCTAAGTCCAACCTAACCATAAAAGCCCTCAAGCCCATGTCATCATAGTCAAATATTATTAAGTGAAATTGCTAGGCTGCAAATCCCAAGTTTGGATATACTTAGGATACACCTGATCCATAATTGCTGATATCTGATATGATCGAATATCCAACAAATTAGGTCCAGTCAATTACTCAACAATCATCATGGGATTCTAAATTTACTAAAAGGACTTCAGTCCTTAAATTGAGTTACCAAGTTTTAAAATCTGCCTCTTAATTTAGCAGAGATAATTGAGAGGCAATCTTAAATAATCAGACATTTTTAAATGAAGTACATCAATAGCTTATAATGCTTGACCATGGTATGTCCAGCTTTGTTGAATTACAGTTTCCACAATAAGTCTAGGAATTTAGCAAGAATGGAAAGTGGGAATCTCTCAACTTTCTGAGAAGAGTTGATCAATGGAAGCAGAAATCAGCGATTGTCTCTCAATTGGAGCAATTGTACATGAGAATTCAATCCTGAGTCATTGAAGTAGAGAAAACTTCTGGTGCTATGGGTCCTCTGGGGGTTGAAGGACCCCGTGGTCCACCTGAGGGCGCAGGTCCATGTGTACCTCCTGGTGTTGATGGCCCCCAAGGACCCCCCAGTGTTGAAGGGCCCCGCGGACTGCCAGGTGCAGATGGACCTCAGGGGCCCTGGGCGCTGATGGGTATTCAGGATCTATTCAACAAGTTGACTCCCTATTGAGCATAAAGGACCACTTGCGTGACCAATTTTATAAAGTGGCCAAGGAATGTAACTTAACACCTGATGGGGTAATGATTGATCCTCTCTCTGTCACTTCAGTCTCTCTCTGATGAATTGAGTAATCTGGGTAAATGGTTAAAGTACACCGACAATCTGTTTCAGGCCTACAAATCAAAAGGCAAGATGCTTCAAGCCAAAATTGAAACATTAGAACTTAAGTACAATACTCAGCAGGAGCAAATTTATGACCTATCTCATCAGTTGGATGAAAAAAGTGGGGCATGTTGGATTGAATCGATGGATTGGCAACATTTAGACTAAGACTGTTGGCACTTATCCTCCATTTTCTTCACAAGTTTCTGATTACAACTCTTATGTTTCTACTCAATCTGAACATCCTGGGGTAATTGTTTTGACTGCCAATGCTCTGGTGAGTTTCAAAACAGTATTTAAAGACAAGTGCTCTCCTGGGGAAGGCAGCATTATCTCATTCCTATATCTATATGAGAAGGCTCTGAGTGAGGCCTCAGATCAACAGAAAATGAATTACTTACCTAATTGTCTCAAGCTTTTCTTTCTCATAACAATCACTTTAGTTACTATAATTTGATTCGAACAGCAAATTTGGATAATCACACACAGGAAAGATGGGCGACTTTAATAACAAAAATAATACAACATGGGTGAGCATCGCGGCAAGTGGTGCGCTTAACGGTGCAACTAAGGGCAAGAAACGCCCTGGAGGGGGACCAGGAACCCAATCTCAAAAGAAATCGCAAACTCAGACACCATCTGGGTTTATGGTATTTACTGTAAAGCACGCGCAATACATGTACATTCAATTCAACCAACCTATGTCAAAGGTGGAACACGGGATCAGACTCTTCCTTGGGGATGAGTCACTGACCCTGTGGGATAAAACATGTGAGGCACAGCCCTCACTTTTCTCTCACGCGGTGTACATAGCCACCAACAACATGGGCCGCAGCTGGATCGATATTGGTTTTGAAACAGCCAATGAAGCCAATGCCGCAGCAAAAATCTGCGTGGAAATTGCCCTCCCTGAGGGCAAAAAAATTGCGCACACCGCACGCACCAGATGGAACAAAGCGAAAACTTTGTTCATCTCCTTTGACTTGCTCCCCACCAACCTTCCTCATAAGGTAATCAAGGAGGAGCTCCGCAAAGGTCTTGTGGCCTATGGAGAAATCCAACAACTCGAATTACAGTGATTTTGCTTAATGCCCAACCTGTGCATGGGCAAAGCTATCGCTGTAATCAACCCCTTCCCAGAAGTGGAAGAGGATTTATCCAGAATTCCCCACGCATCTGAATTTCACTTTGCGGATGGGGGCCAGTTGGCTGCATTCCAAGTTACACCGGAACGCACACCACTCATTTGCAACCACTGTGGCTCACTGGGCCACAAGGAACATGCATGCCCTGTAAAAGAGGGATTAATGGAAAATGATTTTTGTGAAGAAGCTATGGACGAAGATAATGAAAACTTCGCCAAAATGACTGATGGCCACCACCCATTCCACTGGGGTGAAGATGGACTATACTCCATCGTGGACCCAGTTACAAGTAAACAGCGTAAAGCAGCACAAAAAGCCCGCAAGAGAGCAGCGGCTGAAGCGGCGGCACACGCGGAATCTGCCATTAACCACAGACAAATTCAGGAGGATATTTCAGATATTCACCAAACCAACCAATCAGAACAATATGTCCAGGTCAAAAATTTTCACAGTAACCAGACTGAGCCACAAATCGTCATCAGTCATGCACATACTGAGGAACAATGCAACTGCAATTTGGGTGAAAATGCGGTGCACAATGCAACAAAGTTGAACCTCAAAAATATAAAATCCAATCAACAACCCGCATCAAATCAACATGAGACCTGTGCAGGAAAAGATGATGCAAATGCAAAAACCGCAATTCCCTTGAATCATTGGGTCAGATCAAGGGAACCAACAATGGCAGTGAAAGAGTTGGAGTACAGACGCGGAGCATGGCCAAAATGAGCTGTGGTGGGATAGGACCAGAGGGTCCTCCCAACTGCTCCTGAGGCGCCGCGGGCACCTCAGTGTCAATAGGGACATTAAATATCGTGGGAGCCAGGTCTCATATGTCCCAAGCCAAAAGCTGGCATTCCTGCAAAAACCTCTTGTAGACATCTTGGCCATCCAAGAAACCCACTGCCTATAAGGGGAAGAAGAATCCTGGTCAACCAGGGTCGCACCATCACAATCAGTATGGACGTCTCACTGTGGGGTGATAGTCCAAAACAACAAAAAATTTAAAATTACAAATTCATCATCACACTTGCACGGTTGAGTCCTGGTAGCAACAATAACATGCCAAGATGAAATAATTTCGTTAGCATGTATCTACACACCGTGCACTGCAACTGAGAGAAAAATTTTTTTGAAAAAATTTCTACCCTCACCCTCCCACCAGATATCATCATTTTAGGCGATTTCAACTTCTGGGATAACCCCAATACAGATTGATGGCCTAATCCCAGGGGATACCCACCTGGACACATTGAATATCGCACAATGAAGGCATCTCTTGGCTTACAGGATGCTCTTCCTCCCAATTCACCAATCCATCCCCATATGACAAGACCCAACATACGTGAGGGACTGCTCATATCAATGAGTTGTATTGACCACATCCTCATCCCACAATCCCGCCACTCAAGAATCTCCAAATTTACAACAAAAAAGATCAATTTTTCTGATCACCAATTAGTTACGGTGCAGTTAGCGCCAACCCAATCCCACACACAGGTGTCGCCTTGGAGAAAGCTTCACCCAGAAAATATAAGATTGCCTGAGATATCTGACTGGGTTGAAAACAAGGCTACGAACCCAGAATTCACAGCCCCATTCACTTCAGATCC
This sequence comes from Massospora cicadina, assembly GCA_022478985.1. Taxonomy (NCBI): domain Eukaryota; kingdom Fungi; phylum Entomophthoromycota; class Entomophthoromycetes; order Entomophthorales; family Entomophthoraceae; genus Massospora; species Massospora cicadina. The sequence goes on from JAKSZP010004019.1 coordinate 12,528, forward strand.
CATCAGAACATAGAAAATTTCAAAAAAGATTTAATCAACAAAACCTGACATATTGCATCATGAAAGTACACCGCGGACACAGCCACAATCAAGCGTACCTTGGCAGAACTAGACCACTTGTAAATAAATACTCCGAGATCTGGCTATAGCCCTAATTGGGGACGCAAATGGGCAGAAATTTCAGCCTGACTTAACAATCTCATCTTTGAACACCAACACAGAATCAAAGTATTGAACAAAGGTAAGTTCATAAAGGAAGGCAAAACCTGTTTGACATACTTTTTCCGCCAATTCCACTCCCGCAGAAACCAGCCCATGTGCACACAGGTCTGCAAGACCAACGGCACCGTGGCAACTGACCCTGAGGAGGTCAAGGCGGAAGTACACCACTATTACACTGAATTATATTGTGATATGCCAACAGATCCACAAAAAATTAAAGAATTTATTCAAACTGCCAAGATACAAAGTACACCACCAAATTACAATATACTATCCCTTATCACACGGGAGGAGCTTTGGGAAACAATTCGCGGTGCACCACATAGGAAATGCTCAGGGCCTGATGGGATACCCTACGAATTTTACAAAAAATATTTTCAACAAATCGCCCCCTCCTATTGGCGTCAATGAACCAGAGTTTGTTGGAAACACGCCTATTACCAGGAGGCCATGAATCCTACGTTATAACCTTGTATAAAAGGGTGACAAGTTGGACCTGGCCAACTGGCGCCCAATTGCACTCTCCAACACTGACACAAAAATTCTAACAAATATTATAGCAGCTAGATTAGGCGCAATTGCATCTGACGTCCTATCACCCAACCAGTTTGGGTTTATACCAGGGCGTTCAATCTGGAACAACATTCACCCTGTTGCAAACATTTGCCAATCTAAAGCAACTGGTGCCCTGGTCTTCTTGGATCAGGAAAAGGCGTATGACCGTGTTAGCTGGCCATACCTAAAAGAATGTCTACATGCCTTCAAACTCCCACCAAGATTCATAAAATGGGCGATGCTCCTAACAGAATCTGCAACCATGGCTGTATGCGGCCCTGGATTCCTAACAAACAAGATTAAACCACACAGAGGGCTCAAACAAGGGGATCCCCTCAGCCCACTGCTATACAATTTCAGCTTTGACCCGCTCCTCTGAGTAACTGACTCACGTCTCATGGGGATAACCGCACAAGGACAACCAACAGTCAAGATACTGGCCTTTGCAGATGACTGCGTAGCAGGTATAGCAAACAATGAAGATGCCCGACAGCTGGAACACACTCTAGAGGAATACTCCAAGGTGAGCAATGCATCGCTCAACAAAAGGAAGACAGAAATCATCCTCTTAGGCAAATACACAAACAATTGGGCCACAACATCAGAACCTCACACCAACACTCGAAGAAAAAACCCAATTATATTACCTTTGCAACACCTCCCACCACCACTCCTGTCCAACACCTTGGAATCTGGCTAGAATCAGGGGGATATGCTAATGAGACAATGGAAAGTAACCTGTTACAACGGGTATCCAAACGCGTCGCCTCCCTCAAGGGAAGAACCCCAGGACTAACAGGACGAGTTACAGTTGCTAACTCGCTCATCCTCCCAATACTGTGGTACCAGGCCCATGCGATAGCCTTCTCACCTACCTTTATAACCTCAATTCGCGCGCTTATCCAGGGCTGGCTGTGGCCTGGCTCTCACCCTCCTATACGGATGGAAACACTATTTGGCCCACGCTCAAGCGGAGGCATGGGACTAATAGATTTTGAGAGCCATGCCAATCAAATCCTAGGTACCTGGATAAAGGAAATACTTGCTCCAGACCTCCCGCAACAACATTGGTCCAGAGCAGCAAGGACTAACTTTGCACAGGCGCTCAAATTAACCAATCCACATAGTCCACCCAGACTACTTTCATACCTTGCAAGCACCCTACTGCAACGGGTCCGCATGGAACCTCCCCTCATTTCAAACATATCCTCCAAACTATCCGCCATATGGGATGGACCATAGAGAACATGGGTACTATACAGGGAAGGGGACGACCCAGCCCCCAATTCAAATTAAGAAACCCAGAAAACCACCCCCAGAGGGATATGCTCGCAACAACCCCAAGCATAGCTAGGATAGAATACCTAGATATGCTGGACATTCCCTATGATTTAACCACACAGGAAGCAATGTGGAAAAGGACACACCACCCACTCCTACAACCAAGGATAAGAGCAAACGCCTGGCGTTGTTTGAGAAGGACCTATAGGACGGCGGACCGCTCCAACTCCCTCCACAAAACATGTGCAGTATGTGGAGGGGAGGGATCCCTACATCACCGCCTAGAAACATGCCCCCATCCAAAGCTATATGGCAGGAAGTCGCACGCCTGCTCAAGATTCAAAACGAACAGGAATTCTCAATATCAAAGAGTATCTTCGCGCTCCAGATTGAGTCACCAATCCCATCTACACTCCGCTCCCTAATAATACCCATTGCAATGTGGACAATACACACAATTGCATTAGATGCGTTCAAGGGCACGGTCCCAACCATTCATGGGAATATTAACAGATTCCATGTCCACTTATTAGAGCACTTCCAAGTCTGGCTCTATGGATATATGAGACCAAGACAAAAAGCGCTCATAGAATCATGGTTCCCACTCTGATTCCTCCACACAGACCCTTTCCTTCACACCTGCTCCATAGCAGGGGAAACCCCCTCAGAGTAGTGCACCAACCCCCATACCTGGCAGTCCCGCTGGCAACAGGGGTAACTTGAGTACCCTGGGGTGCCCAATTTTTATATTTCCTAGTTATTCTCTTAGTTTCACATATATTCGGTAATGTCTGTCCCCTGGTCAGCTTACCTCAGTTAAATAAAAAATACCTAATTGTCTCAATTGATTGGCCAAGGGTATCATGGTAACCCATTTAATAACTTGCGCTACTTGGTCTCAGTCAAAGAGGCATTAATCAAATAATTTGGAAGTGAGCAAACCTTATCCTCTCAAAAACAGGCTTTTATGGGGATATAACCCCTCCGGAATAAATCAATCAAAGATTTTGCTCATCAGTTCTATTGGGAAGCTCAAACTTTGGTGGCCTGTGGTTGGTTAAATTTGGATGATGCAATTACTGCTGTTATGTCTGCTTTTACTTCCAGAACTCAATTGAAAGTATACCTTCTTAGCATAAAGAAGAATTTCAGAAGTATATTAGATTTCAAGGAGGCCTTGTTAGAATTGCCACCTCAAGTTTCAGAGAAACCCCGAGTTTATGATTCTCCAAGACCTAGTTTTCCTAGAGTTTACGCTGTGACTGATAATATTAGAGCAATTCAGTGTAACTACTGTCACCAATATTTCCATACAGAGGACTGTTGTTTCAAGAAAGAAGTGGATGAGAAGAAGAAAAGAGATAAAACCAACAAGATTCTTCATCATGATAATGAGATGCGTGTGAAACAAGAACATCAAAGCCCTGTCAAGTATAATAAAGATGAACATTCTTTATATTCCTTGCCCTCATTGTTGCCATTATCTCTCTCAGCTTGGAAGCACCATTACTCATATTGACTTCCGAGTGAAATAAGTCAAGGCCAAAGCTATTATTGATACAGGGTTTCAGTGAATGTTGTCTCGTCAAAATTTATTAAGCGGATCAAGTTAACGCCTGATATCTCCCATTTTGAGGAATATGGCACTGCGGAAGGACCTCAGGGTACTTGGTCAATTGGAGCTTTTTTGTCTCTCCCACTAAAATTGGGAATCTAACTTTTACCATCCCAGCCATTGTTCTTGATAATTTGAGTTATGACCTACTTTTGAGGACTCATTTCTTGCATGAAGTTGATCTAATTATTAATTACCCTGACTCATCTCTATCTTTCTTGAGGTATAAAGTTCCTTTACTTTTGTCTGAACATGCTCATGCACCACATAAGTTATGCTTGTTGGAGGGGTCTAAAAGGTCTTATTCTATTCAATACCATGTTGGCAACCCTCGGGTAAAATTACCCCCTACCTGGGTTGATATCAAAGAGGGGATGTCTATTTTTACCACTAACAATCTAATTATTCAGCCAAAATTGCAGTTAATTGCTAATACTTTTTTACATTTTTTGATTCCCAAAGGACATTTATTACAAGTCTAGGGCATTTTCAACCCTTTGGTTAAAGAAGTATTGCCATGTCCTGGAATATTGGATTATGCTTATTCAGGATCAATATTTGTTTTATTGGAGAACCTTACCAATGAACCCAAGTTGGTGGATCAACAACATCCCATTGCTTATGTCAAGTTATTAATCATATCTCAAATCTATGACGTTAAACCTTTTGGAAGCCTACAAGGCTTTAAGTTGGAAAGTGATCAGGAAATCCTTACTGTGGGGAATGCTATTAATAAAAACCTAACGAATGATCAAGAGAAATAAGTGCTTCAGTTGTTAGAAAAATAATCCACCATCTTTGCTAAGAATATTTATGACTTTGTTAAAATGAAAGGGGTAATGCATTCCGTTGAAACTGGCGATCATCTTCCTATTCATGCCAAGCCCTATTGTAAGTCTAAAGTGGAAGAAGCCCAACTTACCAAAAATTGCATCAATTATTGGAGGCTGGATTGTTGAAACCCTCCAATAGTCCTTGTGCATCTCCGTTGCTATTGGTTAAGAAAAAGGATGGTTTTCATCAAGTAGTTATATTTATTGATGACTGAACGCTATTACTCAACAAAACAGTTATCCTTTACCTAGGATCGATGATTCTCTTAGGTTGCTGGCTGGATCAACTTATTTTTCAGCCATGGATTTAGCCAGCGGATACTGGCAAATCGAATTATCCTTGGCTGACCAAGCTAAGTGTGCTCTAATATCCAATGAAGGTTTATTTGAACCAACTAAGATGCCTCAAGGATTGAGCAATGCCCCAGCAACTTTCCAATGGGCCATGGATGGTACGTTATGGGACCTAAAGTTTACTTGTGTCCTGGTATATCTTGATGATATTACCATATTTTCTAAAACTTTTACTGAACATTTGGGCCATCTAAAAGAAGTTAATAAGCGAATTCAAAGTTTCTCCTTGAATATCAAACCATCTAAATGTTCATTCTTCCAAAATAAAATGGAGTTTTTAGGACATCAAGTATCAGCCAAAAGGAATTTGACCCCTCGCAGATAAAGTTCAAGCTATCCATCAAATGCCTCCTTCTACCTCTCTGCAGGATATTCAAGTCTTTCTTGGTATGATTGGGTATTATTGGCAATTTATACCCAACTTTGCTGATATGACTGAACCATTATTATATTACAAAAAGGAGTGCCCTTTGAGTGGAGTTCAGCTCAAGAACAGTTGTTCAATTCCCTGCGAACTGCCTTGACTAAGACACCTGTTTTAATTCATCCTCGCTTAGATAAGCCTTTTTATTACATACAGATGCAAGCAATATCGCTATTGGGGCTATCTTATCTCAGTGTGATAAAAAGCATAGAGACCATCCCGTTGCATATTATAGCAAATTTTGTACAAAGCTGAACAAAATTACAGTGTCACTGAGAGAGAGAGTGTGTTTGGCTGTATTTCTTACTATCAAACACTTCCATACCTTCTTATATGGTAATCTTTTTACTGTTATTACTGACCATTATTCTTTAAGATGGTTGCAGAATATGAAGGATCCTGATGGGAGATTGGCTCGTTGGGCCTTAAGATTGCAAAATTATGATTTTTCCATTGTTCATCGTTCAGATGCTCAACATCAGAATGCTAATGGCTTGCCTTGTCTGCCTATTCTAACTTTGAAAGTGGAAAGGAAGAACGCTTATATTACCTTATTGGACGGCCTAAGTTGTGGGATTGAGATTCTGAAGAAGATCGAGCCTATTTAAAATCTATAACTAAAGATACTATGATTTGGGAGGGAGCTTTATATAAGAAGGGTAAAACCAAGTGGTTACCCTTTTTGCACCCAAACTCAAGATTTCAGGCTGTTATGGAAGGACATGAGCAAGTAGGCCATAGTGGGTTGAAGAAAACCCAATAATGGTTGAAAACCTGATATTATTGGGATAACATGACCAAATTCATCTGAGAGACCCTTGACTCATGTTTTATTTGTAAAATTTATGGAATTACCAACCCAACCTATCAGCATCAGTTATCCCTCTGACTAAAGCATTAAAGTGTTAAGCATTGATGTGGTAGGTCCTTTTCCTTGGGGATTACATGGCCACCAGTATATTATTATGGCTGTCAACCATTTAACTAAATGGGTTGAGGCCATATCTATTGCCACCCCCTTTTCTAAAGCCACAACGCTATTCTTATACCAACACATAATCTCTCAACATGGATGTCCCAATGTCCTTGTGTAGGATACTGGGACTAACTTTACCTCACAACTTGTACAAAAATTATCTAAATTATTCAACACTGCCCAACGATTTGTTGTTATGTACAATCCCTCCACAAATGGGGCCATCAAACAAGTCAATGGAACCCTAGTTTCAATTTTAAGGAAGATGGCTTCTACTGATCATTCTCAGTGAATTTTTAATTTCCTAGTGCCTTATTTTCATGTAGGATAGGATGTCATCAGGTTATCAAGATGTCACCTTTTAAGTGTCTATATATGGGCGAGACCCCTCATTCCCTTCTAGTGTTCAAGCCATACTTGAGGAAAGCATACCAGAAAACTCTGATCTAATTTTGAGAAATCTGGCAGATGAGATTATTTGTCTTTAAGCTCAAGTTAAGAAATCAATTGAAGTAACCCACCAAAAAGAAACTCAACGAAGCAATCAACATAAACCCGCTTTACATGAATACCAAATTGGAGATTATGTTATGTATTACCACTCTTGGCCTGGCGGGCGAACTAAAAATTTAGGAACCAACTGGTCTGGTCCCTATTGAGTTATATTTTTTAAAGGACTAGAGTATTCTATTGTTCATGTTGATAATGGCATGGTGATCAATCAAATTTACCCTAGGTTTTAAGAATTCACCCTCCACCATGATCAAATCTTGAGGGGGGAAGTGTCAGGATTTCGCCAAATCCTCTTGTCCTTGTAGATTCTACTCCATTGATTCCCCCAGCTTCATCGGAAGGTGAGCGTAATTTATCTCAATCTATCAACGTTAATAAGAATGATCAACCTCAACCAATCAATTTATTGAAGATTTTTTTGCATGATAATTAATTAGCACTGATAGATTATGAACCAAATTAAACCTATAAATATCACATCCACTCGTTAATAAAGACTTAGGTCAATTTTTAACCTAATTTTACTTTAGTTTATCACTTTTTGGAAAATCCACTAAAAGTAACTTTGAGAGAAAACCTGCCTCATAGGAAGTGTAATTCAAAACTTCCAGAGGGAGCAAGTGCTCTATATTTATTGAATAGTTTATTCTGTTGCTTTAAGGACAACAATCATCATAGCATTGGTCCTATTGCTCAGTGGGTCTAACCCTGTGCAAAAAACCTTTGCAACATATCTTAACAATTCAGCCAATTTTATAACAAACCCCAGTTATCCCAAACCTGCTGGCGCATCAGGTCATTCACTTGTATGCAAGCTCTCATCACTTTTGCTGAGAATCAACTTGCTCAATACGTTGAGGTGATGGACACTGCTGGCCTCATTAACAAGGAAAACCCACAACTATCCCTCCTTATGCCCCATATTGCTGATGCTCCCACCCCAATGCTGTCCGCCATGGTCTGCCAGCCAAAGAAGGTGCCAGACTAAAGTTTCCCCAAAGCTTCCTCCCTTCTGATATGGCTTCCTAAGCTGTTAGCTGAGGTGCCGTATTAGGAATTTTTTATTTCTAATAATCCCTTTGTTTGGCCCATTTGCAAATAAAGATGCATGGAGGATACCCCTTTTGGGTTGGGCATCACTAGTGCTAAAAAATTCATGCACCATGGCAGAAAGCTAGAGCCAAAACATATATTGCGCCTGAGATTATAATCTCTGGCCATGGTGAATTCCAGGTCCTAGTTGCCAAAGTTTAGATTAGGCCAATACAGATAGATAAAAACCAGGTAAAACTTATGTCCATTTGATTTTGTCTAAGGAACAATTATTCTTCCATGACTTTGACCAGTTATGTGAAGTGAAATTAACAGATGATCCAAAAATAAAGCAATTTTTGTCATTTTAAATCAAGGCATTCTTACTTGAATTTTGAATGAGCATAAGGATATGGCTTTCAATTATTTAAAAATAATTTAAGGAGTTTGCATAAGATAATTATGAACTCAGAAATTTTCAGGAATCTATATGTTGAGAAATCTATTTGACTAAATATTAAGCCAAAATAACCACCAGTGGATCATTGGTTAACCATTGTAATTAGGACTATATGAGTATTATTGAGTAAATAAGTTGATGAGTGAAGTTGGCCTTGGCGTATAGAAGGAGTTCCGCTGAAGATATAATGATAAGGCAATTAGAAATGTCAGTGTACTACAAATAATTGGTAAATCGCCTTAAATTAGGTGATTGTGGGAAACCAGCCTAATTATGCTCGCTGGTGCTTCCGCCAGCTGGTTTCCACAAATATATTTAAAAAAAAGATTCAAATAAAAGCGCTAATAAAGTTTGGTTTTTAAGGCTTTTTATTAAGCGCGTGATAAAAAGAAAAATGATGCTCCTCAACCTCTGACTATCTAGCATTTAAAGCAATTTTAAAGGTTGAGGGGGAATTCAGAAAATATGTTTGGAATAGCCTGCACAAGGTCAAACTAGGAAATATGCAGGAAGAACGTATCATAGTTTGAGAAGTCACATCAGGGCAGCGGAACAAAGGAAGTAGAATTCTGATTGGCAAATGTACCCATGAGATAACGTTTTTATAAACTTGAGCCAATCTCCACCCATGAATTTCTTGCATCTTGGGGGACCCCCGCCAAGCCTATAAAAGGGGGGGGTCCCCGCGCAGGTGCATTAAAGGACTTCATTGGGGTCAGGGAGTGCCTTCCAATGATTCCCCAAAGATCCATGGAAAAAAAAAAAAAAAAAAAAAAAAAAAAAAAAAAAAAAAAAAAAAAAAAAAAAAAAGGAGTCAGAGAAATCTGACCCACTGATTTTACTAATGCATATGGGTTTTGAACTGGTGCTTTTCCAATTAATGGGTTCCACTGAGAATCGTCCAGGGACTTTTGGCCAATTTTCTTGAATTTTTCTTATTATTTTTTAAATGTGCTCTTAATGACATCAGAATATCGCAAATGGCCAACATTTCCCTTTTTAGAAGAACTTGACCTGCAGCATTCTTATTTGGAGCCTGCAAAGGTAAATGTCCAACATCACCCCCCTCAAGAATGTTGGGGGGCGAGTAGAGTCAAAGGAAATGGTCATGTACGCGATTAATAGTGATGCCAGTAGCTAGATTTTTGATATAGTACTCATTTCCTCTCTTATAGATAGTGGTAAAAGAACCCTCATAGATTGTTCTAAGTTTACCGCTTCTAGAAGTGATGTGGTTATAAAGTAGTCCAACACTATGTTGGAAACTTGGAAAATGGGTAAGGGGTTTAGGACTCATTTGCAGCCTGCCCTTCTTTTGTTACTGTTAAGGCTAAATTGGTCATAGCTTCAGATTGGAGTTGAATTATACGCTGAGCCAATCTTCTCATAACTTTCTTTGGTTCCTCAACTCTAGAAGAGAATACATCCTTAGCTAAGAGGGCAGGTATTCCTGGTTCCTGCCCATATAAGACTCAGAATGGTGACATTTTCAAAATTTCTGGTAATAGCTAATCCAGTATGCCATAAGAGCACTATGCAAATTTTGATCCCAGTGAAAAGGATCAGATGAGGCTAGCTTTTGGGGGTAAAACCAAGGTTCCATTTGCTCTTTCCACTGTTCCATTGGTGGAGGAGTTATATGGAGTAGAGAAGAGTTGACTGTGCTCCCATGATGGCCAGTAGTTTACTACTCTGGAGGTGAAGTTCTTGCCATTATCACAGAGTAGTACTTGGGGGCAGCTGTGACGGGTAAAGATGTGTTGATGTAAAGGTGGCAGTGGCCTTAGATGTTTTGAGCAGGAAGAGCCACGGCTTCAACCCACTTAGTGAGGTGATCAATAGCTACTAGGATAAATCTGTTTCTAGTAGACTTAGGAAGGGGACCTATTAAATCCAAGCTGATGGTGGAATGGTTTTGTGGTTAGTTGGTTGATATTGATATCTTGACTTGAAACAGACTGCTTCTTACAAGTAGAAGCGGAAGCTTCAAAACATCAACGATAGCTTCCATCATTACATCCCATTAGACCCGATCCTTAATCCATTCATGGTTTTTCTTGTCCCTCCATGACCCTGGGTAGATATTGCTTCTAGGATAGCAGGTACACGTTCTGGAGGTTGAAGATGAGTAGCCATTTGTCCCCACGCAAGCGCCACAACTTCCCATCTTCAACCCTAGTGTTATGGGAGTGCTGGGGCTAACATCTTCTGCACGGGCTCCCATCTTAATCCTCCCATTCATTGGGGTCATTAAGAGGTCATGTAACCTCTCCACTTCACTAATATCAAGTGAAGGACTGGTATTTGAGTCAACCCATCAACGTTCAAGTGACGGTTGGCCGGTGTTCAATATTCATGTCATAAGGCTGAAGCTTTAGCCCCAGCGAGCTAGCTGACCAGTAGGATCCTTCATGTTCTGTAACCTTTTGGGGGCGTGGTCAGTAAATACAGTGAAATTTGGGGGGGTTTTTCCCTTTGGGAGAAAACCCTTTATTGGGTTCGGGGAAAAATTTTTGGGGGGTTTTTTTGGGTTGCGGGGGTTTTGGGCCCTTTTATCCATTGGGGATCAATATGGATGAATACCTAAGATCTCATCGAGCGGAGTGGCTGATGAAATAGGGGCATCTGATAGTGATTAACTATCAGGTGTACCAATTAGGATTTGGTTGGAGTTTCATCACCAATTGATTGGGAATGAATAGTGAGTTGTGAGGCGAGTGATGCCGCCTGCAACAAAATCCATTGGGTGGTGATGACCGTAATGGACAAAAAGTCCCATTATCTAAGCAGGTCATGTGAATATGGTTGGTTCGCTTGGAACGAGAGGAAAACGTTAGGGACACGTTTTTCTGACTCTTTCCATTTGAGGTCTCAAGGATGTCCAATGACAGAATCCTAGCCAGGATGAAGACCATTGTTACCGAGTTAAGGAAAGCGATTTAATGGCAACAGCTTGTTATTTTGTGAAGAGATGTCAACCAAGGGTTAAACAGCTGAATCCCCTACTATATAGTTCCCTAGGATTCACTATAATAAAAAAGTAGTATTACCAACAGTATTATTAGCAATATTGTCAATTCAGTGTATAGTTTGACTATCAGCTTCCATTGTGACGTTCCATCTCAAGGATATTATTGCAGAAGTCAATAATTGGAAGACTCTCAGAGAGAAGAGTAGAGATCTGAGTGGGGATCTAGATAAAGGGAACCACAATCAGGTATAGCTGCCAACTGTGTGTTGGGCCGAAAGAGACTGTCACTGGGGTATCTGGATGAAGATTGGTGGACAAGAATATAGGGGAACAAATTCCTACAAGTACAACTTACAGAGTATTTAATTGGAAATAATGGCCGAAGCGTTGGGCCTAATAATAGTTCAACTCAACTACAGATAATAATCTCCATACTATTATCAATTAATACATTCTATACAACGCGAAGTGCATGAGGAAATCGAACCTGTGCAGTAAAAAGGTTACTGGGTTGATGACCAATAATCAATCCTTAAGTAAATTTTTACAACAGCTAACAGAACAGCAAGGCACTCCTTTTCTGTAACACTGTAGTTACATTCAGTCTTTGACAGCATCTTGATAAAGCAGGAGACAGGATGATCTACTTTGCTTTCATCCAACTGGGCTAAGATGGCCCCAACGGCATAGTCTGAAGCATCAGTGAATAAGATGAAGGGTTTATTATAATCAAGGTGCTGTAGGATAGGCAATTGTTGCAGCAGTTGCTTCAGCGTCTCAAAAGCAGTCTTCTGTTATGCACCCCACTGGAAAAGATTGTTCTTGGTTAATAGGCGTACAAGAGTTCTACTGAGCTGGGCAAATTAGGGATAAACTGATGATAATATCCCATCATCCCTAGAAATACCTGAATGTCTCGTATTCTTAGGGGAGGCATCTTCGAAATTGCTTCAACCTTATCTACCATGGGTTGGATTCCTCTTTGGGAAATAGAGTGTCCAAGAAAATCCAATTTCTTTTAATATAATGTACATTTTGAAGGCTTCAACTTGATATTTGACTTGTGTAATCTCTCAAACACCTCCTTCAGATGATCAAGATATTCATGGAAGGTTCATTGAGAATACTGTGATATCATCAAGGTATACTATGACACAGGTTAACTTTAGGTCCCTTAAAATGTGATCCATTGCCCGCTGAAAAGAGGCAAGCGCGTTGCACAACCCTTAAGGTAGTCGTGTGGGTTGAAGAGACCCTCACTACAGATAAAGAGCGCATTTCTCTCTAATCTTGAGGAGAAAGGTCCATTTGCCAATAGCCGCTAGCTAAGTCCATGGCAGAGAAAATTAGAGCCTGATAGTTGGGCCAAGGCGTCATCAATGCGAGGAAGAGGATAGCTATCCTTTTTTGTGAGGCTATTTAACCTATGGTAATCCATGACTATCCGATATCCTCCATTCTTCTTTTTTATTAACAAAAGAAAACCAGGGGCTTTGTGAAGGTACTAAAAACCCTGTATCGAGTAACTGCTGAAGTTCTGTCCTCATTTGCTGTTCTTCTACCTTGGACTTGCGGTAGGGTTTTGACTGAATGGGATGGGCATCACCCACATCAATGGAGTGGAACCAGCCCTTCAGACCATAATCGTTATCTGATTTGTAGAAGATGTCACTATAGTCATCAAGGAGAGTATGTTCTTTCAGCTCATTTGGTGTCAGCTCGTCTGAGATATGGACGTTGGGTAAGGTACATACAGGTTATCCGTTGGCAGGCCCAAACTTATCATAGTACCAATGGAGGTGAATTTGTTCAATGTCCCCCATAGGGACTAATAAGCCTCTTCCAATCTCCTGGTGTTTTTTCACAACTATGTCCTTGGAGGTGAGGTTCCCCAATAGCAGAGTGATGGGTCTTTGATAGGCAGGGTCAAGAATGCCAGGCAATACCCGAGGCTCTAAAGGGCTAACGCTCTCAATACTAACGAGGTGCAACAAACAGTGGCGTGAGATATGAAGTGTGACTTTTGTGTCAACCACTCTTTGTTCACCAGGGTTGATCACAACCCTCATCTGCAGCATAAAGGGATACCTTCCATAGCATCCACTGACTTAGGCAATTTCTTTGTGTGACGCTCAGAAGTGGTATAAGATAAAGGTATTGCTGCGCAGGGTATTCAACCAGGCAAGAGTATTCGTGCTTATTGGACTCTTTATTGGATAAGACTAGCGGGACTTCATAGTTGAGCAATGAGAGGTACATGCTTCATATTGATTATTCCCTCATACTCAATCATAAACTGAGTGCCGATGAGCATATCATATGCGTTGTTATCTAAAGCCACATAAGGGGCTGATAAAACAAGCTTCCCAACTCGAATGGGAAGAGAATATGCCCCAAGAGTACGGGTATTGTTGGGGCCAGCGGTTCAAAATTCTTGTGTATACTCCAAGTCAGGCGCTAGCTTTATTTTCTTGATAAGCCTAGTGGAGATAACGTTGACTGGGGTCCAAGGTGGTCAATATTCGGACCTTTTGAATGACTACTTCACCTTAGGAGGGTCCCTCCAAAGTTAGGTGACAAAGCTAGGACCTCCTTGAGCCGTAAGGTGGAGTTTAGTTTTCTAGCCGTCTCAGGGTAGTTATTCAAAATATGTTGTAAGGGATGAACACGCTGAAGGGTTGAATCAAGCCAGCTAAGAACTGATCACCATTGCTGGCAGTGACAATCATTTGTGGACACCCTAGGATTTGACTGAGGTAAGTTTTCTCAGGGATGGTGGTCTCATCTACCTCTTTAGCATTCAGATGATCAGGAACCTCTACCTCTGTGGGGCTCCAAGTATGTAGTAACCAAATCAAACTAACCCCTCAGATACATCCCCAAGGAAATTCTCAACGACTGGCAGGCCACAATGGAGGTAGGAGAGACGGCCACATGAGATCAAATAGCCTTAGGGCACGCTTGTACCAGTTTAGCTGGAGGAGTGGGCACAGCAGTTTTAGTGAGCTGGTGTGGACGGATGGTTGTTACTACCTTACAGGGTTGACTCATAAGAGGGAGTGGTAACCCTTTAGGTTGCCCAGAGGGAGCAGGTCTCAACTGATCAACTAGTGGTAACTCTGCAATAGTGAGAGCTGGAGGGATCACCTCATCTTCCTTGTTGCACATGAATGGAAATCAGCAACCTCTATTAACGCCTTCTTTAGATCACGGATAGTTTGGAAATGGCGTTTCACTGAGATGATATGCCTAGCTAGAGGGCTGTGATGCTAACCCAGTTGATAGGGCAGCGATAGCATCATCCAGGGTGAGCATGTTAGAGGTTGTCAACCTTTGTGCAGTGAGGTAAAACCGGTCAGCAAAGGCAAGGAAGTGAGTTTATCTTCATACATGCTAAGGCGCATAAAGGCCCAATTTTTCTGAGTAAACTCTGCTTAGATCCAAATTCAGTCACAAGAGCCTCCTTCACCTCTACCCAAGTGAGCGAAGGGTTCAGGTAAGGAACTATCATTTCTTGTGCTAGGAGGCTTAAACAGGGAAGGAAACTTTGGGTATCAGTGAGCCATACATGGCAGCTTCATATACATGCAAAAATGTATTAATGTTTCCTTCGCCAGGGTTAAATTTTTCTATAAGGGGAAACTGGAAGAACGCTGCTCAAGATCCTTAAGATGGGACAAAACACTGACAAGTTGCTCCTCCAGAGCAATGATTCTGTTTATACAGGGATCCCCTGTAGTGAGCACCATTTTGTGGGAAACCAGCCTAATTATGCTCACTGGTGCTTCCGCCAGCTGGTTTCAAAAATATATTTAACAAAATAAAGATATAAATAAAAGCGCTAATTAAATTAGGTTTTTTATTAAGCACATGATAAAAGGGAAAATGATTGCCTCAACCTCTGACTATCTAGTATTTAAAGCAATTTGAAGATCAAGGGGGACTTTGGGAAATATGTTCAGAATAGCCCTGCACAAGTCTGAATTAGGAAATATGCAGGAACAACGTATCATAGTTTGGGAACTCAAATCAGGGCAGCGGAACAAAGGAAGCAGAATTCTTATTATGTATTTGAGGCAAGCTGACCAGGGGACGGACATTGCTGAAATAAAGAAAGTAAGTATCAACATGAAACCTGAGCAGGGTCAACTCTGTCATAAAAAGTTTTTTACCTCTGGATCAGAACTTGAATTTTTCTGGTTACATCATGGGTAAGGTTTTTGTGTTATTATACCTACTAACCGTCAATAGTTTCCTTCAGCTGGTACCCTGATCAATGTGCAAAAGGGGAATTGAACCTGCAACCTTCAGGTTGGTAGCCGTACACCCTACTGACTCGCCTTCCACCCCTAGGAAGCAGAATTCTGATTGGCCCAAATGTACCCATGAGGTAACGTTTTATAAACTTGAGCTAATCTCCACCCAAGAATTTCTTGCACCTTGGGGACCCCCGCCAAGCCTATAAAGGGGGGTCCCCACGCAGGTGCATTGAAGGACTTCATTGGGGTCAGGGAGTGCCTTCCAATGATTCCCCAAAGGTCCATGGTGGAGTCAGGAAATCCGACCCACTGATTTTACTAATGCATGTATGGGTTTTGAACTGGTGCTTTTCCAATTAATGGGGTTCCACTGAGAATCGTCCAGGGACTTTTGGCCAATTTTCTTGACTTTTTTCTTATTATTTTTTATAAATGTGCTCTTAATGACATCAGAATATCGCAAATGGCCAACATTTCCCCCTTTTTTGAAGAACTTGACCTGCAGCATTCTTATTTTGAGTCTGCAAAGGTAAATGTCCAACAGTGATCATGAATTTAATGAATGTAAACCTTGATGGATTAATGAGAATACAGCGGATTGAATAGTCTAAGCAAACCAGTTGGTATCAAAATGAAGTTACTAACATATAAGCGAGATGAGAAGGTTGAGAAGGAGGAGATTTTAGTGAAGAAGAGGAAAAGAGTGCAGGTAAGAAATGCATATATATAACATAAGAAAATAATAAGTTGTAGCTTAAGTAATTGCTTCAGGTTTTTATTATATTTATAATGTTATCTTAGGACTGACGTTCTACATATTGTCCGTCTGTTGCTCAGTGGGATTAAACCCTGTGCAACCTCTTTGGCATATCTCCAATATATCGCTGAAGTTATAACAATATTGCTTATTAAAGGGAGCCCACTGACCAACACAACAAAAATAATATTATTCATTTGCCAAACAATGGCGCAACTGACACAAAATGAAGTGATCCTGCCCCAGTTTATTGAACTATTTTAATATGCAGAACTAAAGCTCATGCTGGATACACTACTTCAAACACAAAATACGCTATTTCAGGAAAATAAGGGCATAACGGAACAGCTTGACAAGGCCTTCCACTATCTGCACCTGGTTAGTATTTGAGACGGCATCTTGATGATCTCTTGGATGGCACTACTGAGCAGCTACACTGCACTGAGTGTAAAGATGAATCATGTTGTTAGGAGAGGGTTTGAATTGATAAGCTGCCTCCATTCAACAGTGAGGGGATTTCATGACTTCTTTGAATGATCTGAGTTTATGGTGGAATGAGCCTCAGATTGGCATAAAGCTATATTGTTAATATCTGCTCTGGATGTTGGGAGTGCAGACCAAGTTATCTGCTATATTCTAAGTGTTCCATCACATACCAAGAAGTGAAGGATACTGTGCTGCAGTTGTTCGGAGGTTCTGCAAAAAAGTCAAGTGGAAGGCTGAGTTTTGACCATTGAGTTTCGCCATGATGAAACCCTCACTGCATTTGTTGACCACTTTATGGTGGAAGCCCACATGTTAAGTAGGGCGGGGACTTTATCTGAGTCCAAGGTGTGCATTGCAATGATCTCTGCGGTGAAGCCATACCATGAGCTGTATAATGTCAGTCAACGATTTTGGAGGACAATGTACCCCTTTTCAAAATCATTCAATTTCTGCGCCGCCTATCCATCACTTTTAGTGCTCCCAACGTAGAATAAAAAGCCCCTGCAGCCGTTACTGAATTTATGTTGGGGAATAGTCAACAACAATTTAGCTATAATCTGTTGGTTATTATTTGGGCAATTAACCCTTTGGTGGCTCTTTTCCAACTGCGTTATGGTCATTCCGCTCATCCTCAGTCAAATTACAATTCCTTGTTTAAGTTCCAATCTGGATTTCTAGGGGCATCACAACCTCATGAATCATATATAGGATTACCTGTTTCTCTTGCGGTTAAAGAGGTCATTATGCAGCTAACTGCCCTGGCAGCCCGCATGCATATGCAATACCACTGATCCTGACTGAACAAGGAAAAGTTCAAGCGGAGTAGAGATGGGACGCTCTACCTCCGCTGAGTCAGATTTTTGACCCTGTCAAATCTAGTGAGTCCTTTTGTGTCAGGCCCAAACCCCAAATTGACGATTTATTATATCAACTAACATTCAGTGATATCACTGACTATCCCCTGAAGGGAGAGAAGAAGAATACAGAGTTGGAGTTCCACCAAGATGTACAAACACCATATGCCTGGCAAATCCTTGAGCATAACGTTGGTGTCAAAGACAGTCCCTCAATTGATGTGGCTGCATTAGAGGATGTTTATGCTGAAATGTCAGTAGTTGAATTTGTTCAAGAGTATCCTTGTGTTAGCACTGGTATTTTCACCTTTCTCAATAACAAGAAGCCTTTGGATGTTCATGAGCTAAACTACAACGTTTCATCTTATTCAAAATGTATTATTGTGATAACTTTGTAGGAAAACCCAAAATTTTAGCGATCATAGGCACTGGAGATCCTATCAACATAATATCCACTCAGCTAGTGGCTAGGCTTCCGCTGAATCCTGATGTGGACCATCAGGTAGTGTTGGGGCTGCTGGAACACAAAGCACTGTTTCAGAGAGCGCATACAGCACGTTGTCTTTAAGGATCAGGTCAATTGTCACTTCTGCTCCAGCTATTATTTTGCCTAATAATAATTATGACATGCTGATTTAAGACACATTCATAAGGCAATTTGGAGCTGTGGTCAATATGGTGGAGGAAACTTTTGAGATTTTGGGGGAATTTATTACCATCTATTTCACCTCCAGCGGAATCCAAAAAGAACCTATCCGCTCTAGTCAGATAAACCTTGTGTATAGCGATGGGGTAATTCCTATTTGCTATCAGCGGATGAAGCGGTGGACCAGAGCTCACTAACCAGATTTATGAGTGTAATGGTTTTATACAAGGGCGGCAACCACCTTTAGTATACCTTCCGGGCATCAGTTTATTTTAGGTATGGAACTTGAAATAGACTTCCTAAAGGCCTGTATGGTGAAATTATGGGTCCCTACTAGAAATCACAGCTCAAACCCTATGTGATCCTTGGATTACTGTTACCAGGGCATGGCAAAGTGAAGGTATTATTAGCAAATTTACAGAAGAATTTTATGATGGTTCAAAGACACCAAGTGGTGGCTTTTCTGCATCTAGTTCCAATTAATGAAGTTCATCATATACATGACTTCAGTTCATGGTAGGATATATGTCTATCTGAAAAGCCTCAGCTAATGTAATGACTGTGGTTATGCGTGAGGCTCTGACCAGGCTGTCAGATGACCAGATAGATAGGGTGATGGCCCCGTTTGACAAATATAAAGACATTTTTGCATCCAACGGCCACAATTTGGGATGTGCCCATGGGGTAGTGCATTGGTTGGACACAGGAGACCACACTCCCATTTGATCACGGTCTATTCATCAATACAAAGTGGTGGAAGAGGTTGTAGCCACGGATTAGATAAATTGATCAAATAGGGAATGTTAGAGCCATTGAAGAGCCCCTGGGAGTCCCCTGTGTTGATTGTTAAGAAAAAAGGAGGTACTAATTGAGTAGTAATTGACTACCAGAAGCTTAATTATATCACAAAAAGATTCATATCCACTTCCACAAATTGATGATTCTCTGGATTGGCTAGGTGGGGCCAACTATTTTCCAGCCATGGATATGATATCCAGATACTGGAAAATTGAGTTGCCAATGGCGGAACGGGAGAAATGCGCTATTATCACCTTGAAGGGGCTGTTCCAAACCATGCATATGCCTCAAGGGTTATGCAATGCCCCAGCTACATTTCAGAGGGCAATGGATACCATCTTAGGTGACCTGAAGCTGTCCTGCGTGCTAGTCTACCTCGATGATATCAACATGTTTTCATGGACGTTCACGGAACATTTAGCCCATTTAGAGCAAGTGTTCCTTCATCTTGCCGAAGCAATTATAAAAGCAAACCTTGAAAGTGCCAGTTTATCAAGGAGCAAATAGAATAGCTCAGGCTTGTGGTAGATTCAAAAGGGCTTAGTCCTCAACTGGCCAATATTGAAACTATACAAAAAATGACCTGGTCAGAAAGCAAGAGAGATATCAAGGTGCTCTTAGGGATGGTTGGATACTACCGCCAGTTAAATCCTAACTTTCAGCTGCATTGGGACTTTCCTATTTAAGTTAATAAAGAAGAACGGCACTTTTTAATGGGCTGAGCATTGTCAAAACGCTTTTGATGTTTTATGGACCGCATTGGCTAGTGCGCCAGTCTTACAATATCCTAATTTCAAGAAGGAATTTATTGTACAAATGGATGTGTCTCTTTCTGCCGTAGAGAAGTATCATCTCAGAAGGATGATGATGGCATGGAGCACCTTTTTGCATATTGTAGTCGGAGCCTGAACAGCTACAAACATAAATTATACCATGATTGAGCGGGAGTGCCTCACTGTAATTTATGCATATAAGCAGTTCTGAGTCTACCTACATGGAGTAAAATAAAGGTTATGACGGATCAGTGTTGTTGCATTGGTTAAAGAACCTTCATGAGCCTGAAGGATGTATTGCTAGATGGTCTTAAAGCTGAAGGCTTAATTTTGAAATACTGCATTGTCCCAGCACAAGCACCAAAATGCTGACTGCTTATCTAGGCTACCAAAAATTATTGTAACAAAGGATTTGGGTTACTTGCTGTGTGATAAAAATGGTCAATGGTCAATATGTGGACAAACTGCCGCAAGTTATTTGGGCGCTAGATGGGATGATGGCCAATACAATCTGGAAAATTGGGGAGTTATATAAGTGGATGGTAACAACATAATGAGTTTCCCAAAACCCTTTGCTTGACCAGACATTATTTTGAGTGCGCACAAGGCAGGGGATCATGGACTAGTACACAAGACATTAGACTTTTATGGCCTCAATACTACTGTGAAAGCATGCACTTTGATGTGCTAGAGACAATTTCCTGCTGCCACCAGTGCCAAGTGGAGAAGCCGTTCTGCCAAAAGTCCTCTTTCAGCTGGTGAAACCTCATTTTGCTTGGCACACAGTATCCATTGATGTCATAAGACCTTGCTGACAGGAGCTAACTGGATTAATTATATCTTTGTGCAATTGACCAATTGAAAATATGGGTGGAAGCACGGGTGATAAGAGATCTGAGGTAGTTACTGTGGCTAACCTTTTAATGGAATGTATAATTCAGCGTCACGGCTGCCCTCAGTTTATCCTTACTGACAATGGAACTAATTTTCCTCTCAATTGTAAGGAGAGTGTCTATAACTCTTCTTTCCCAGTGTGGTAGTGCACGGTGCACAGGACCAACGCCATGGAACTGGTCGTTAGTAATAGGGTTAACGGAGCCCCACAGAGGGTGCTTAAGATGTAATAACTTAGGGCGAGGATGATTGGCAGTAGATAGATGAACCAAAACTGAACCAACAACAGGGCTGGAGTGAACCCCAAAGTGGGGTCCATACCCAAGCGGCGCTCTGAGTGGGAGTGTATAGGCGGCACAGGTTGGAGGGAACCTGAGCGGACCAACAGCGCTTGAGCGGAGAGAATTACTGTTGGTAAAATTAAATTTCTAATGTTATGTGTGAGACCTCCTCAGAGAGGTCCATGCACAAATTCGCCCAAAGTAACATATAAAAATCGTATACAATGAAGGGTTCTTTATTACGTGGGAAGTCGACCAACAAGAGAGATTAGTCTCAAGGAACCAATTTTAAGGAAATTCAGGGGAACAATCAATCAATGAAAGTAGTGCTAAGCCAAGGTGCACCAATAAGCGCACGCTTTCATCAGGCAGTAAACTATACTTGGTAATTAACCAAACTTGTATTATTGATTGTAGGCAAGGCTTACCTGAGCTGGAAGTTTCAAAAACCAAATGGGTTTCTAGACTTCATTCACCGAGAAATTGAAGCAAACTGTCATTTTTAAGTTTTGCTGGTTTGTTTTAATGCACCTGCTGTTATACAGGGTTGAACTTCTCTTACATCCCTAGGACCAACCTGAGCATACCTCGCCTTGACCCAGCGTTGATCCAAGGTATGTTTGAGGTCATGGAGTCCTTCTAACTTCACTTTCTTGGCCTCCCAACATGCTGATTTGTCTTTTACATTGGTCCCAATTATGATGTCATTTTCTAACCATGACATTACCATCTCATCCTTTTGGGGCTCCACCCCCCTCCAGGCTTGCGCCAGCGAAAAGTATTTGTGGTATGGGGCCAACTTCATAGCTTTAATGATCTGCTTTGACTGAGGTCCTGCAGACTGGGGAAAACGCTTGTGGAAAACGTCAATTAGGTCTTAGGCATGCGCGCAGTCGCATGCTGGTACCCAACTGGTTTCCGCTGCATCAAATCACTTCCAGGATACTAGGTACTCAAGCCTTATTTTTACTCAGCGGGAGAATACTATCTCCTCCACTTCCCACTCTGGCGCCCCATCATTGAGATAAGCCTCAGGAGACTTTAATGGTAGTCCTCAAACAACTTCAATTTGCTTTTGTGAAAGACTGAATAGATATGAAACAAAGAAGGAAGATCTAACTGCTTGAGGCATGGCCCACCTTTCTAACAACACAGTAAGGGCTAATCCTCTTTGGTCCCCGCTTTTTGCATGGCTGATTATAGGAATGTTTCGAGCATCAAAGCATCACGAGATCCCCTTCTTAGTAGGCTGGACCCACTCATCTATTTCCATCAGCGTTCTCCTTATAAACTTGCATTGCCACCTCCAAACTTGTGGAGACCCCTCGGTGTACTTTCTTGATAGACTTAGCAAAATCCACCACCGCTTCAACTTTTGATCCACAGCTTAGCTCCATGTTGAAGGCGGGATTAAAACCATGGTTGGAAAAAATGGTGAACAACTGGTAGATGCATGTAATGTGTTATTATAGCTAAACTGGGTCATAGGAAGGTGAGAAAACCAATCTGAATGGTCCACAGCAGTGTAACACCTAAAAAACTGTTCCCAGCACTGGTTCAATCGTACAGTCTTACCATATGATTGGGTTTGATAGGCAGTTGAACAGCAGTGGAGAATCTGAAGAGTCTTACACAACTCTTCCCAAAAGATGGATGTAAACTGGCGCCCTGGTCACTGATGATCTCTTGGGGAACTCCATGGAGCACAAACACATGCATGACGAAAAACCTGGCCATCTCAGCCGCAGTGATTGTGTTTCTGCAAGGAATAAAGTAGAAGAACTTTGTAAAACAGTCTATTACCACCATGATGGCATTGTAGCCATCAGATACAGGCAATTCCACAATAAAATCCACCAATAAGGAAGTCCAAGGCTCTTCAACCTTTTGAACTGGTACCAACAACCCCACTAGAGGCTGGCGATTCTGTTTCATCTGGTTGCAGACTAGGCACTCTTTACAGTACCTGCCTACCTGAGCGGCTAACCCTTCCAATTGTAACTGCGGCAAATTAGCTCTAAATTTTTCGCCTTCCCAAGATGGCCAATGGTGATTCCATCATGATGGTCCCAGATGATTTCCAGGTTAAGTGGTCCAGCAGGAACCCATAGACGACCCTGAAACCACACCATCTCCTCCTTTACATGATAACCCCTGTTTATATTCTCCTGATTTTACGCGCTCTTAGCAAGGACCATATTAGATTTGGCTGACAACAGCTGAGAAAGGACTACCTTTATGAACATACTTTATTCTTCCGCATTTTCCAGAGGAGCAAGCTCTGGATCATGGGCCAAGGGAGAGGGAAGTTGAGACCCAATTTTTCCCATTGGAATCATCAACTGGGTTATATGCACCTCTACATCCTTGGGATCAGGGGCTAATGCATGGTTGCAGCTCAAGACATCCGCCAAACCATTCTCCTTGCCCTTAGTAAACTCATAGAAAGTACAAATTGGGCCAGGGTCTTATGCCAACGGGTTTGCCGTGGGGTCAAGACATGAGGTGCGCGGTAGTACAGCAAGGCACAGTGATCTGTACGTAATTGGAAAGGTTGGGATGATCCATGCAAGAGGTGACACCAATAAGTCAGCGCCTTAACCACTGTTAATAACTCTTTGTTGTAAAGAGCGTAGTTTAACTCAGGCAGAGACATCTTCCTAAAAGAAATATACCACCAGATGCTCTATTCCTTCTTTACCTATTTGTAATAAGGCAGACGCTATGGCAAAGTTAAAAGTCATCAGTAGACACAATGAACTACTTTTCAGGATCTGCATGGCGAAGGAAGGACGTGGACAACAGGGTGCACTTTACTGCTTGGAAAGCATCATCCAAAACGGGGACCACTGGAGCACTTTTGCTCCATTCACCTTATACAAAGGCGCTGCTACTTCATAAAGATTTGGTGTAACTTCTTAAGGAACGTACACGTCCCCAAAAAGCTCCTCAATTCCTTGACCAAAGTTGGGGTCAGCCACTCACAATTCGCCTTCTCCTTGTCTGGAGTTTTAATGTGTTTTATATCAAATAAGACATTTCTTATAAAAGTGACCTGGGACTTGAAGAATTCAGATTTCCTGATCTTCAGCTTATGGTTGGCTGCCATTAAGATCTCCAACACTTGCCAAAGGTGTACTGCATGTCACTCATGATCAGGGGAAAATCCAGAATATCATCTTGTAGGCTACCACGCATACCCCCAGAAGGTCCCCTAAAGCCGCATCAATATGGCGTTGAAGATAGCAGGGGCATTCATAATCCCAAGGGCATGCCCCAAGATTGGAAAATCCCTTTTCTGGTACATAATGCGGTTAACCACTCCTACTCTTCTTAATCCGGATCTGATTGAATGCATTTGGGTAATCCAGTTTGGAGAAGACTTTCGCTCCATCCACATATTGTGAAATATGTGAATCCAAAGGGATGGAATATAAATTTGGTACAGTAACATTGTTTAGGTTCCCATAATCTAAGCAATGGCGTAAAGTATCATCATCTTTATTCACGAAAAGAAGTGGGGAGCATACTTGGGAGGTACGCTGAAAAATCGCATTTTTGACAAACTGCTCCTTAACCCATACATCTAAAACCTCTTCCTCCCGGACAGTCAATGGGTATATGGGGGAAGAAATATGCACCAGATCCACAGTAAGTTTAAATTCACAATCAAACTCAGAATGTTCTGGTAGCCTACTAGCTGAAGCTGCATCAAAAGAAGATGCCAACTCCTCCAAACAGGAAGGTAAGGAAAGTCCCACAGTGGGCTTCAGCAAAGGGGCAAGATATGGACTGGGAACATTGGGCCAATGGGGTATTTTCTGGGGCGTTATACTCAGACAGAGGAACAATCAACTGGTGACCGTTTGTCAAAGACAAAGATAAAGTGTTTTCTTTTAAATTGGTTCTGACGTCAAACTTCCGCCACCACTCAACACCAAAATGATGGGAAACAAGAGGTTTCTTATAGCTTGAAACTGGTTAGACAATAGATAAAAACCTACCTGGAAATTGACTGACTCCATGATGTTTAGTGTAGGGATACCTTGAGAAGCCCCACCTCTAACCATACCACCTGGTGAGTAACACAACTCAAGGTAGTCAGCAAGGTTTTGGTCAATAAAATTATCTGAGGCACCAGTATCCACCAAAATAGTTGTGCTGAAATTTCCATAAGAGGATGAAAAGGTAGCAGTCAATAAAAAATATCTGGAATGGTTTTTTTTATTTAGAAAACGCCAACATTTCACCATTAAACTCTACTTCAGGGTTGTACATATCACCAGGATACGTTTTTGCATCATAGAATGGTGAGAGATATTGGCTAAAATTACTACTGGGGTCACATATCCCACCATATCTTCAGCAACTGCATATACTTTTTTATATTTCAATTGTAACACCTTCTCCACCTCCTGTGTTCTGCGGATCAATGTGGTGGTCAATCGTGGGTTCTCAGGGGTGATTTTATACATTGAAATAGGGTTCATATCTGAGCCATAAGGGAAGATATATGGCTTGGTAGTATATACAGAAACGTCATTATAAAACGCGTTTTGGGCTGTGAATGACCCTATACCCATTTTGGTGATGGGTAGTATGACGTTATTTAAGGCCAACACCACCAGGCCCTTCATTGATAATACCGCCTGCACCATCTGAATGTGGTGCCAAAGAAAAAAATGATTTGTTGGTGCCAATTTTTTAAATTTGGTGGAAAGTCAGGGAATCATGACTCTCAGATTGCAAAGCAACCATATCCACCAGGTACAGGCAAGAAGGGTGAGTACTTTCCAGTCAGAGGTAGTGAGAATAACGCCAAAATTTTCCAACCATTGGCAAAATGTAAAAATAGTGGTAAGCCCTACCATGGCTGTGGCCACCAGCTGGTGCACACCATTTGCACTTTGAAAAAGTACCACTTGGAAAAAGTTTGTGAATGTAAAGTTAAGTGGTTTGTCAAATGATGTAAGGAGAGTGTCTATAACTCTTCATTCCCAGTGTGGAAGTGCATGGTGCACAGGCCCAACGCCATGGAACTGGTCGTTAGTAATAGGGTTAATGGAGCCCCACAGAGGGTGCTTAAGATGTAATAACTTAGGGCGAGGATGATTGGCAGTAGATAGATGAACCAAAACTGAACCAACAACAAGGCTGGAGTGAACCCCAAAGTGGGGTTCATATCCAAGTGGTGCTCTGTTTGGGAGTGTATAGGCGGCACAGGTTGGAGGGAACCTGAGCGGACCAACAGTGCTTGAGCGGAGAGAACTACTGTTGTTAAAATTAAATTTCTAATGTTGTGTGAGACCTCCTCAGAGAGGTCCATGCACAAATTCGCCCAAAGTAACATATAAAAATCGTATAAAATGAAGGGTTCTTTATTACGTGGGAAGTCGACCAACAAGAGAGATTAGTCTCAAGGAACCAATTTTAAGGAAATTCAGGGGAACAATCAATCAATGAAAGTGGTGCTAAGCCAAGGTGCACCAATAAGCGCACGCTTTCATCAGGCAGTAAACTATACTTGGTAATTAACCAAACTTGTATTATTGATTGTAGGCAAGGCTTACCTGAGCTGGAAATTTCAAAAACCAAATGGGTTTCTAGACTTAATTCACCAAGAATTTAAGCAAACTGTCATTTTTAATTTTTTGCTGGTTTGTTTTAATGCACCTGCTGTTATACAGGGTTGAACTTCTCTTACATCCCTAGGACCAACCTGAGCATACCTCGCCTTGACCCAGCGTTGATCCAAGGTATGTGAGGTCATGGAGGCCTGCCAACTTCACCTTCTTGGCCTCCTGACATGCATATTTATCCTTGGTGTTTGTCCCCATTATTATTTCATTCTCAAGCCATGACACACATCCTACCCAAGCTCAATGAAATGATGGCCATCCAATATGTTCTAACAACCCCATATCACATCAAATTTAACAGAATGGTCAAATGGGTTAATGGGACCCTGGTGAACATACTACGGAAGTTAGTTACAAATAGACCCTCTTATTGTAGTACCCTCCTTTTTACCGCTATGTTCACCTACAATACTAGCTACCACTTGGCAACAAAGAAGAGCCCTTTCGAGTTACTATATGGATGGCACCCCACTCTAACCGTGCTGCTCTATGCCTGCATGGAAGATACTGGCATAATGGATCCTTACCACTAATTGACCACCCTAATTAATATGTTGATTAAATTACAAACCAAAATGTACTTGTTCAGCATAGGCAAGAAAATTAAAAACCAGGCTTCCAATCAGGTAAGGCATAGTGGACTAGTGCAGTTCAATGATGGTGATATGGTTCTATTCCACGATCAGCATGAATTTGGAAGAAGATTAAACAAGCTAATATCTGGATTGGCCCTTTGAGATAATAGAAAAAAGACGTTGATGCTGATACTATCAAGGACCATGAAAGCAGTCAGATTATTAACTGAGTGCACGTGAAGTTTCTTCAGGCATTTAAACAACAATAGAGCTTATCCAGAATGAAAAAAATCATCATCACCATGTGGGTAAATAAGCTAAGTTTAATGGTGTTGTTCTTCCACTAAGCTGTCTTCAACTCCCCGCCCTTTTTCAGTTTCTTGTGGTGAGTTTTATGCTTTGATTGGTGGGACCCCCGTATCTTCTTTTGCCACTTTGGTAGTGTCACGGATCTGCTAGACACTTCTCAGGTTGGTGATGGGGGCAAAGGTTGCCGTGTTGGGGGCAAGGGAGTTGGTGTCCGCTCTGGGGCCATCATGCCAGCAAACAATGGGGAGAATGGGGTGGCAGAACTGGAGGAGAAGATGGACTGGGGACCCAGGGTAACAGGTGAGGTGGCGATAGCTCACCTGGCTGATTGAGATCGAGATGAACCTGCTCTTGCCCCACTAGGAGCAAGACCTGCAAATTTCTGCACTGATGGTCTCAGGAAATCAACGAGTAAGTGAGAAGAGGGTGCCAGACTCATAGGGGCTGGCGCATGAGAAGGTGAATTCTGGCTCAGGGGGAAAGGCTGCGGCTAGTGCCAGGCAATCCATGAGGAAGTCCTCCATGCTAGGATATACATCCAGGAAAGTAGCAGTTGCTGTAAAAGCTTATCGCTGGGCCCACTCAAGGGCCAATCAGTACCTCTTCATCCCTGACCTTAACTCGCCAGCAGGATGAAAAAGATCATTTTGCCAAGAAGCGCCATGACAGGGAGGTATTGGGATGGGTCATTGGCGCTAAGGCTTGTGAATGCTGCAGTGACCCCAGATTGCATGCAATTCAACTGGTTATTTTGTAAGTGCACCCCTAGGGACTGGAAGTGGGTAGGAGCGTGGGGAAAGGACCCTGAGAAGCTGGTTATCACCCACTACATGAAGCACAGCATCCGTTGGACTAACAATGCTGTGGGATGAGGCTTGGCAGGAGGTGGGAGCACTAGATGGCTAAAGCCATTTTCCAGGAGCTGGGTTGCCTCATCAATTTAGGGTTTTAGCGCCGCTCCCCTCCCCATTGCAAATGGGTCACTATGTCCCTGAAGGGGGCGTGCAAGGCAGACAAATGGCTGACAATTCAGGAAGGAGCTCCTCCTGGGACAGAAAGGTCACGGCGTCCATTTTGGCCTCTCCTTCATCAGCCAGAGGAAGGGGAACTGAGTGAGTGGGATGTGGCCTGGGTTGGCCAGATCTGCATCAAGCCATAAATGGAACAAGTTGAAGTCACGAGCTTGTGGTTGTTGGTGCATGGTGGGCTGCATTGGGATGATTGAAGAACGTTGTACATCTTATTGTCCAGTCAAAGGGGGTAAAATGTTGAGAAATCTATATGAATGGATAATAAACCAAAATAACCACCATCATATCATTATTTAACTGTTGTGATTAGGCCTATATGAGTATTATCAAGTATTAAGTTGATGAGAGAAGTTGATCTTGGCTTATAGGAGGAATTCTGCCAAACTATAATGATAAATTAATTTGAAATGTTGACGTATGGAAAATAATTAGTAGTTCGCTTCAAACTAGGCAATTGTGAATTTAATAAATGTAAACTCTTCCAGACCAACGAGAATATGGCAGAATGAATAGTCTAAGCAAACCTGGTTGGTATCAAATGAAGTTGCTAACATATAAACGAGATGTGAAGGTTGAAAAGGAGGAGGTTTTAGTGAAGAAGAGGAAAAGAGTGTGTGATAGAAGCTGCATATATATAATATAAGAAAATAAATGGTTGTAGCTGAAGCAATTGCTTCAGGTTTTTTTATTTATTAAGTTATCTTAGGACTGACGATCTCCATATCATCCGTCCATTGCTCAGTGGGATTAACCTTGTACAACCCTTTTTAGCGTATCTCTGATATATCGTCAAAGTTTTAGTACTGTATATCATTTGTTTGTAGTCAATCCTTCAAAGGCTACAAGATTATTAGTCTTAGTATCACTCAGCAAACTTCTTAAAAATTATCGTTTCTAACGCAATTAGGCTCTTTTGCCATCCAGGATGGTTGATTTTGACTTGTTTGTATGGGATTTAACCTAAGTTAGTGTTTAGAGGTCCCAAGGAACTTACTACTAAAATAAATATATATAAGTAAATAGTTATTTATTTGTAAATAAATGGTACTTTAAGTAGTACTAGAATATTACTAATAATAAAATAAAAGAAATTAATGTTTCAGTTTAATAGAAGGAAGTAGACTAGGATAGTGGATCCTGTCTCATATTGCAAATCTAGTAGATAAGGGTACATAATTAATAGTATTATGTAATGACTAAAAGTTAAGGTTTTTGGATAAAGTCGCGCCTTTTTATTTTTCTACAATATTGTTAAATGGATCAGATAGTTAAATTGATCCTAATGGTCAAGTGAGCATTGTAGAGGTAAAAGATCCCAAATTCATTTTGGTAACAAATTTGTCATTCTCAATGGAAATCACTCAATGTGTTAAAAACTAGCGTTAATAATGATTTTGGGCCTTATACCCAATAGCATTGATTGATAAATAAGTCATTAAATAAAATGAGATTGATGTAAATAGTAGAAAATCTATATAACTTAAGTTAAAACTTTTCTCTCTCGTTGCAATCACTTTTGAAACTTATTCAATTCAAGTATGATTCTAGTTTGATAATCTCACAGATGAGATTAGTCTGCGCCCATGTCAGGGAGCAGTTGGGCAAGTAAGGTAAGAGGAGCAGGTGGTGGGCCCGCAGCCTCAAACGTTTGAAAATGGCCTGGAGAAACTGGCAGAATAGAAAAAAATAATAAAAAACTGGCGGTCACTATTTCCCTAGAAATCCTCACTTGGCAAGCGCGATGCAACCAGTACATCAACACGCCGCACTCCCAACCACTCTTGTCAGTGGAATACGGAGTCCGTGTGTTTCTGAACATCCAACAAACAGCTTTATGGGAAATATTTTGTGGGGATGTGCACACTTTTTTCCCAACTGTGGTGTATGTCACACCTCACTCCATGTCATGCGGTTGGCTGGACCTCAGTTTTGAAAACAAGGAGGCAGCAGACGAAGCTGCTGTGGTATGCATAGTGATTGACCTCCCTGAAGGGCAATGGGTCATCGAAACCAAATGCACCAGATGGACAAAATCCAACCAAATTTTCCTCACGTTTGACTTTTTGCCTACTACAGTAAAACGTGCCATTTTGGAGCAGCACCTGAAAGATGGTCTCACCATATACAGCAAAATACAATCTTTCAAGATGCAATGCTTTACGCTGATGCCACACCTGTGCACTGGCAAAGCCATTGCAGTTCTGACCCCAACTGAGGAAATTACAAAGGACCTAACCCAGATCCCACACTCCACATATATCAATATTGAAGGGCATACCACCCACCCTTTCCAGGTAACCGTGGACAGCGTGCCCCCCATCTGCACCCACTGTGATGCATTTGGCCATAAGGCGCATGCATGCCCCACCAAGGAGGGCATCACATCTCAAGAGCACCCCTCAGTGGCCACGGCCAGCAGAGAGGCGCACTAAAAACCAACTGCAAGCACCAAAGAGGCTTTCCCGTGGTGAGCACAAGGCTGCTACCTACTGGTAAAACCTATTTCCCTGCAAGAGTGGAAGAAAACCAAGCAGGCCTGCAGGGCCGCGGCCAAGGAAGCAGCCAAGGTCACCACTGCTATCCCACACTCCCAATGCCAGGAGGACATCAAAACCTTCGTGCAGAAGCAACTCAGGAATCCATCAACCAATCAGATTGGGAAGCCCATGCCAATTGGGCCACCCAGTCTGAGGATCCGATGGGTGACTCAATCTCACCTGATCTTTGCAACCAAGCTCTGGTTGAAACTGACTTGGGGTCCAACCTACACGAAAATTTTTTTGACCTGATTGATGGTACACCAAACTCATATGCACCACAAAAAATTCGTTTGATGTCAGGGAAATAAAGCGAAGGCAAAAGCCAACGCAAACCTATCTGCTAAAATTAGCAAAACTACCAATAGCATTGCTGCAAACACTTGCGCTGCTGTAAAGGCCCGTGGGGATCTAGAGGAGGCTAGTGGGCCTAGGTGCCCACCTTCTTGCACCTAAGGTGCGATGGGGGAAACCTTCACTCTAGGGACGTTTAATATTGCCGGACTCAAGGCCTCGCCATCCTGGGCTAGGAAACTGAGTTTTTTACAAAAAAATTTACCCGTTGATATCTTGGCCATCCAGGAGTCCCACTGTCCATGAGGTTCCGAGGATGCTTGGAAAACTATGCTCCTCCCATCCCTATCCTTTTGGTCAGAGCACTGTGGGGTGCTAGTTTGGAGAAACAATTTCTTCAAATTTTTATTGTCAGAAACCTTCCTCAATGGCTGAGTCCTTGTTGTCACTTTCTCATGGGCTAACGTGGCACATGCTATTGTCAACATCTATGCCCCAATCTGTGCATGAGAGCGTCAGGAATTTTTCTCATCGGTCAAATCCCTCTCACTACCCCCAGACTCTTTTGTAGTTGGCAACATTAACTGTTGGCTAAACACACCCACGGACCATTGGCCTTCCTCCTCCCACGCCCCCAGGGTCACAGAACTTTGCGTTCTAAAGGCCACCCTTGGATTAATGGATGCGCTGCTGCAGCAAGCCCCGCTGCTCGAAAACATGATGTGCCCCCACATACACAATGGCCAATTAAGGTCCATGACCCACATTGACCTTATCCTTACGCTGGCAAAATTCCAACCTCACATTTTCCACTTCTAAACAACAAAAATTGAATTCTCTGACCACCGGCTGGTCTCAATAAACCTACCATCTACCTGTCACAGTGGCTAAGGCCCCACATTGGTGCAAACTCCGCCCTCCCAAACTTGCATCACCAGGATTTTCCACTTGGGTGGAATTAGCAACTTTGGCAAAAGAGTTTGTTACACCATTTTGCGTGGACCCCATCTCCGCATGGTCAACCTTCAAAGGATACCATCTGCCACTCTCACCACCTCTCCTCCCGACGCTCATGAGCCACATTGGCCATCATTTCGCGCGCTCTGGCATAGTTGGCACACCTGGAGTTCAACATCCCAGCTACAGGCTACAGCCCTACATGGGGCCAGAAGTGGGCGGAAGCAGCCGCCCACCTCAACGCACTCAAAGGGCAACACAAACATCGGATTTTTTGTGTTCAGTACAGGGCCAAACGCATTACAGAGGGTGACAAGTGCACCGCATATTTTTTTAAAAAAATTTGCACCATGCCAGAGTGTGGCCTGCACACAGGTGTGAAGATCGGATGATTCCGTCATGGATACGCCAGCTGAAGTGGTAATTGAAATACAAAAGTATTACTCTGAGTTATACCGATCCAATCCAATTCAGCCAGATGAAGTGGCGGAATTTTTTGACCAAACCCACATCTGCACCATTTCCCAATACCCAGAAATAATGAATTTGATTACTCTGAATGAACTATGGACAGCCATCCACGGTGCACCAAATCAGAAATGCCCAGGCCCAGATGGCATTCCATATGAATTCTATAAAAAGTACTTCAAATATATATCCCCAAAGCTGCTTGCCTCACTTAACCAGAGCCTTCTGGAAACGCGCCTCCTACCAGGAGGACAAGAGGCCTTCACCATCACACTCTTCAAGAAAGGGGACAAGCTAGACTTAGCCAACTGGCGCCCCATTTCTTTAACTAACACGGATACAAAAATTTTAACTAAAGTCATGGCTAACCATTTAGGGATTGTAGCATCTGCCACCATCTCCCCAGAACCATTTGGTTTCTTACCCAGAAGATCAACCTGGGACAACGTGCACTCTGTGGCTAACGCATGCCAGTCCACAGCCTCTGGGGCACTTGTATTCTTGGACCAACAGAAGGCCTATGATAGAGTAAACTGGGAGTACCTCAGGGCCTGCCTCCATCAATTCCGCTTACCCCTCGCTTCATCAACTGGGTAATGCTGCTCACGGAATCTGCAACAATGGCAGTGCGTGGCCCTGGCTTCCTAACAGAAGTAGTCCGCCCACAAAGGGGCTTACAACAAGGGGACCCCCTTAGCCCACTCTTATACAACTTCAGCCTTGACCCACTACTTTGAAACGTGAATGCCCAACTCACTGGGGTCCATGTACCAGGCCAAGCCCCAGTCAAGATGATGGCGTTTGCAGATGACTGTGTGGTTGGGGTGTCTAATAATAAAGATACACATGCAATTAAAGCTCTCATCCAGGAGTATTCCCGGGTAAGTAATGCTGCACTGAACGCTTCCAAAACTGAAATCATCCTCCTTGGTCGGTATCAAACGTGCTGGGCCCCTGCAACCAGTGCCCAGCCCAGCCCATCTGCTCGCACGCGTGCTCGCCCTCCCTGCTCACCCCACAACGACCCACTAGTGCTCCCCTTCGTGCCACGCCCTACCATAGGGCCTGTCCGCCATCTGGGTATGTGGGTGGAAGCAAGTGGGTACGCATCAGCTGTAATGGAAAGTTGTATTCTAGACAACGTGACGAAGCGCATCGCCTCCCTCAGAGCCCACCCTACTTCCCTTACTGGCAGGGTTGTTTTAGCCAACTCTATGCTCCTCTCCAAGGTCTGGTTTGGAGCCCACGCCACCCCCTTCTCCACAAGCTTTTTCAAATCCTTGTATGCCCTTCTGCAAGGATGGCTTTGGTCAGGCCGCCCACCACCAGTACGGCTAGAGGTCATGTTTGGCCCTCATCATCATGGTGGCATGGGCCTGCTTGACTTCAAAGCCCATGCTGCCAAGATCCTGGGCACCTGGATTGCGGCCATCACTGCCCCTATGCTCCCCTCCCAACACTGGTCCTGCGCGGCCCGCTCCAACTTCTCCTGCGCCTTGGGCCTTAACAATCCATTGAACCCTCACTCATTGATGAAATACCTGGCTTCACACCCATCGGCCACAGGTCCTCATGGGACTAAAACCCACTACAAACAAATCCTCCTCTCCATGAGGAGTGCTGAGTGGAGAATTTGTATTAGTGGACACACAGCCCAGAGAGGCCGCCCCTCTCCTCAGTTCACACAAGAGGTACAGGGGCTACCCATCCAAGATGGCGTGATCCCCACACGACCCCATATCCTATCCAGGGTGGACTACCTGGACATGATGGACATCCCTTATTCCACTGAGACCCAAAAGACTATTTGGAAATATGCACACCATCCTCTGTTGCAGCCTCAAATCCGTTCCCATGTGTGGCGCTGCCTGAGGTAAGTGTACCATATGGCTGAGCGCTCTAATGCTTTACACTCATCCTGCGTCGTGTGTGGCCAGTATGGAACGCTGTTCCACCGCATGGAGAAGTGTCCTATCTCTAGAGTGATATGGCGCGAATTTCAACGTCTGCTTGGCCAGGATCAGACACATACCTTCAGTCTGTCAAGAGATATGTTTTCTCTATCAATGGCCTCCCCCCTTCCACCCTCCCTCTGTGCTCTGGTGGTTGCAATCGCCATGTGTACTATCCACACAATTGTCTTGGATGCCATCGCAGGCTCCACCCCCACCCTCCCAGAAGCTGTCCACAGATTCCGGTCTCATTTGGTGAACCACTCTCAGGCGTGAATGTTTGGATACCTCCCACTGCGTCACCAACAGCTGGTCTCCTCCTAGCTCCCAGTTTGGTTCATCAAATCAGACCCTTTCCTCTACACGTGTTCAATTGTGGCTACAGCCCCTTCACACATTCCCTCCCCTTCCCCATAGTGGCGTTCCTGCTGGCAACAAGAGATAGCATCGCTTCTCTGGGGTGCCTTCCCTGTTACTAAGTTCTTTTTCTTTTGGGTCAATTTAGAAGTGTCTGTCCCATGGTCGGCCTTCCTCGCAATAAATTTAAATTAGAATATATAACTTAATTTGAGGCTTCACCTATACTAGGGTAAAGCCCAATAGATGCGCCAGAGAAAGTTTTCATAAGGTCAAAGTTAGGGTTCAAATGCCAATTTGAATGAGCCTTATCATATTATTGCAAGTAAGTGAGGCTTGGTTGCCAACAAAATTGGAAAACTACTTAAAATGGTTTATTAGTTTCATCTTCAAGACCTTAGGAAAGCCAAACTTATATTATAAAGAAAAAAGGGATAAATATGGGCTGTTAAAGATTATGGTTGACAAACAAAATAACAAAAAAGACTCCTAGCTGCTATCAATAATTGATGATGTGCTAAATTTTTTGGAGAAGCTCAATTTCTTCAGCAATGGATCTCATGTCCAGGTACTTACAAATTGATCTACCTAAGGAGGATCAAAAAAAATAGTAAATCATAACCACACAAAGATTATGCCAACTGATACATATGCCTCAAAGTCTTAGTAGCGTGTCATCTACAATTCAATGGGCAATGGATGCTGTTAGGTGACCTAAAATTGTCATGTATTCATATCTAAATAGACAATATCAATGTTTTTAGGTTAACATTTACAGATCACTTGAACACTTGGAGGTTTTGAGGGATTCTTAACAGAAATTTTAAGCTATACCTGTGGAAGTATTATTTCTAAAAATAATCAATTGAATACATGGGTCTATTGTAGATGCCAATAGATTACACCCTAAAAACCCAAAATTTGAGGCAATTTGGGCCAAGTCATAACCAAGAAAATGTTCAATATGTGCAATTCCTTTATTAATGTGGCTTCCATTGCCATTTCATTAAGAATATTATTTTGCCAAGCCACTTTATCAACTATTATCATATCCCAAGAAAGGCTTCAAATGAAGTAGTGAAGCCCAAAACTCTTTTGATGCACTTAGAATGTATTTGATGATAGAACCAATATTGTAATACACAAATTTTATTTACCAGTTCATAAGACAAACAGATGCATCTTTAATGGCAAATGGTGCCATATTAAGTCAAGTGGATGAATTTGGCAATAAACACCATGTAGCATATGTGAGCTGTACTTTAATCAAACATGAGCAAAAATATTTTGTGACAGAGTGTTAAGTCTCAAGGTAATATGCGCAGTAAGCCCTTCTGATTTTATATCATTGGAGTATATTGTAAGGTAGTAACTGACCATTCTTCACTTAGGTGGCTGCATAATTTAATAGTGCCTAAAGGTGACTAGCAAATGGCCTTGTTGTAAAAGGTGCTGAGGCTCTATTTAAAACCACACAGGTCAGTACTTTATATAATAAAATAACAGAAATTTGTATGGAGACAGTAGCTCTAAAAATAGAGAATAAATAATTTAGCGTCAAAGATTTTATTAGGCAGCTTAAACAAAATAGATTAAATAAAAGATCCCCATCAACAATTCACTCTCATCATAACAAAATAAACTATAAAGTAATTTAGATTGCATGATTTCCAGAAAATGGTAGAAAACATTGGCTTGGCAATTTAGGGGACAAAAACCTTAATAGTTGTTTTTACTCCAGTGGATCAAGAAAATATTAAAATAAAATGAATAGACTTATAAGTCTGTAAAGCCACATAAATTGATTATAAATAATTGGGGATATTGTTTATAGAGTTTAAAGGGATTGACTATTAAAGAATATCCTCATCTTGGTCCAGAGCAATAAGATAGTATATAATCCTATTGATTAGTAGCTACATATTAAAACGTGCGCGTGGAGGCAAGGAAAATTGCTGTAACTTAATTTAGCAGATGGACATCAGAATTATGGAGAAGCATTATAATTTAAATCAACCAATTAGTATCTGTGTCAAGTCCCAAGAAATCAAAACATTCATCTAGAATAAAGATGATGAAAAAATAAAGAAGTGTTATGGTTAGTCAGACCAAATAACATTTTCTCCCACTTTACCAATCATTCCAGCACAGAAATGAGTGGGGGGTTAGATAGTAACTAGAATGATGAGGTCACTATTCTTGGCAGCACATAAACATAAGCGATTTTTTGAAGATTTTGGATGTTCACCAGGTGTTAGTAGGCGTTTCCTAAAGTTTTTTTGATTTCTCCCTGGTGAGGATAGATAGCAACAGAGGCAACAACAATGTCCTTTTTGGATCAGCGGATTGGTGGGAGGATCTTACCATGAAAATTTCACAAACTTGTAGATATATATTTATTCTAAATTAAGGCCTGATGCCCTAATTTTATATTACACTTTTAAACATAATGGAGTGGAATATCTTTAGATCTCAAATTACGCAGAGGTAATTTAAGGGGCTTTGGCCACCTTTAGATATTTAATGGGAATAATTCTTTCACTAGACTTAACATTCACAATTAGAAAAGGTTGAGAGTTGGGCTCAATCTTGAAGGTAGACTTAACCTCTGTCAGCACTGAAAGCTGTGTAGATACATTATGCACGTTACTAACTAGTCTACAATCCAAACTTGATGAAAAATCCGCCATCTTCTCATCTGGCGTCAGCAACGCAATCTCAGAGGGATCAAAATAAACACTTGATAACTGTGCCACTAGGCCAAGAACATTATTGGAGAATTCCTAAGGTATAATACAAGGTAACATGTTGTCATCCTACCTCCTTAGTATTGTCCTCAAAGTTGGCTTTGACACATATTTCCACATAAAATTGGCACCAATAAGTAATTCATAATTCTCATGAGTTAAAACAATGCTGTAGAAGACAACACTTTAGTTCCAAACCACAGAAGCAAGTAGCTATACGCTCCCAGAGAGGTAGTGGCATTAGTTCCTGTGGCATATTCTTTGCAGTGAGAAATACTAGGGTAAGTCCCCAATTTTTATTAATTTACAGAAATTATTATAATGGATGCTCCGCTGTCTACAATTGCCCAAACTGGTGTGTTGTGCATTCTAATATCAACGTAAGTACACTCAGCATGATTATCCATGCCCATGAGCATGTGAGTATTAAGAGTATCTGCTTAACTTGAGTAATTGTATATATCATTGTTTCCTGTGGCAGCAAAGCTGTAGCAAACTCGGTTATTAAAATCATAGTGATAATTCAGCATGAGGCAGAATTCCAGTATGTTTAGAGAATTAATTGAAAGTTTTGTATTTTCAGCAGATGTAGAATATCCCTTTTCTACTCCGCCATAACTTTTCCCACTTTATGTCAGTAGTCTCAGTCAGTAAATAATTAATAGACTCTTTCTTAAAAAACTTTAGTATTAGGAGCACCAAAAGTAAGTGTGTGACAGAAAAAATTCAAGTTTAGTAAAAGTGGTATTGGAAATTAAAATGGGGACCATGGCCCAATACAGTTCATTGTGAGGCTCACTGGAGTGGCGGAAAGTGATCTGATCATCATAATGGCTCTGCACCTTGTTCTTATACAGTACTTGAGCCTGCTAGTAAAAGTGATCAGTGAAAGTCAAAACTTCTTTATTTGGTTTGAAGTCAATAGCCAGAATAACAGTTTCCATACTATCATTAGTTTCACCTTGCCAAACTTATCATAATAATGTTTTTGGTGTTAAGGTAAAAATGAAAACTTTGGTTATTTTGGCAATACTAATTACTTACTATAAAATCCAAAGATTTCATAGGTGTGGCCAGTTTAGTATGGTCATTGGTATTTCTCATTGTAATACTTAACTGTATGAAGGTATGAATATTTACATGCCTATCAAACTTAGGCAAGTTGACTGGGTTCACTGAAAGAGAAGTCACCAAATTAACTTGAGGGTCAGAATTAACAGAAGTGAAAGCCATTTTGGCAGGGCTGGCAGTAGCAGCCAATAGGAGTATATAATTTAATTTATCAGGCACAGTAGACATAACTTCCTCCATGGAATTATAAGAATAAAAATTTTATGAATCAGCTTGGAAATGCACTTGTATATGCTTACAAATAATATGATTAAGATCCTGTAAGAGTTGCTTTACTACAATAGTAAAGTGTTGCCGTTCTGCCATAAATTTTTGTTCCGCCTTCTCCTGCTTCCAGATAGACTTAACCAACCATGAATTTAAATCATTTATTTCCTGCCCCTGAGATTGAACCCAAGTCTGCGTAAATTTTTCAATTCCTTATATATTTAAATGATAGCAGAAACGGCTTTTTCCACTAATTCATTTTTAAAATATAGCTTCAGTAAATAGGGCTGTGATGCTAGAACTTGTCTGAGACTCCTTATAGTTCAGTTCATCATAAGGAATGTACAGCAGGTCACCCTGATAATCATCATAAGAATATGAAATTTTAGTGTTTGGTTTATTGAAAAATAGGGTACCAAAAGTTGCCCCTGTAGTGAGCACTAAATGTTGTAAATAGTTCTGAGGCTCAATTTACAACTTCCCAATTAAGTACTTCTTATAATAAAACTAAGTAAAAAGTATGGAGACAATAGCCTTAAAAACAAAGGATACTTAATTTATCATCAAAGGTCTTACTAGACAGCTTAACAAGATAGGTGAAATAAAAGATCCCCTCTAATTCCCACTCCCATAATAAAATACACTATATAGTGCCAAGCAGTGCTTGATTATTCCAGAAAATGGTAGAAACCATTGGCTTGGCATTTTAGGGGACAAAAACCCTTATGATTGTTTTTATGATGGTGGTGCAAGGGAGAATGTATAAAATAAAAAAGGTTTATCAAATTATGACGTCATAAAGCTTTTAAAAATTGATATTAAGTGATTTAAGGGATATTGCTGGTTAAGTGTGGAGGGATTGACTCTCAGGAGATATCCTTATCGTGGCCAGAGAGAAATGATAGTTATATAATCTTATTGATTGCTAGCTACATATAAAACGGGGCGTGGAGGCAAGTAAATCCGCTGTGACTTAATTTGGTGGATGGACATTGGTGTTGAGGCAATCCATCATAATTTTAACTCAATGGATTGTTATTGGAGTCAAGGCCTAAGGAATCAAAACTTTTATCTAAGTAAAAATCAGAATAAAATAAAATAGTTGAATGGTTGGTCAGACCAAATTATACCAGACCTTAGAATTGCAAGCTTACATTTATAAGATTGAACATCATGCAGGTTGCAAATTTTACATTTGCTACATCAGGGGCTCTTCTAGTGTGCCAGTCCAACAAAATGAGTACTGTTGGCCCTTGATGTTATGCCTTCATTGTCTATTATCTCACTACAATTCTGCATTATAACTCACCAACCCAGCAGACCAACAACTTCATCTTGGCCGATTAACCCCCTCAGAAGGCAAACAGCAAGACCTACCCCTTCCTGGGCAGCTATGCTCCTGTGTCACCATCCCACCTTAAGGTTAATCCCTGTCAGTCCATTGTTGTGGTGGCCAATTGAGCAAGTTCACATGGGGCTTCCTTGCAGCTCCAGGTATTGGGGTTGGGTAGTGCTGGCAACCCTTAGGTGCACTCCCCCAGCACCTACCCTTCGGATATTCAGTCCTACCTTCACAAGCTAAGCTGACTCCAATCCACTTACAACTAATAAATGTAGGCGAAAGAAAGATCTTTGTTAAGAGTAATTTCGAGGTATTTATATTTAGGCGTTTTTCTGGCAATCTGCTGTCCACCTATCAACAATCATCAGCAATCACCACTGGCAACCCAACTATCAGCAGCAACTTCAGCTGACAACCAGTTCCTCAAAATATTTACTATTGAATGCTAAATAATAGTTCAATTTATCCTCAGCATCAATTTCTGGTTAATTGTAATAATTTATTAAACTATATTAGTTAAAGATCTTTGGCCTAAATCACCAGTAATTTCTAAACTCTATGCGCAAAATGTCAGTCATACGCCCTCTTATCAGAACCCTTGGCATCTAAGCTGTCAATACAATCATCCTCAACATTAGTAGAAGGTAAATCCTACACTTGTATAATACTGATTATTCTCAGCGTTAGTCGCCAGTAAATCCTTAATCTTATTATCATTGGCACCAGTCACCAGTAATCTAAAACCTAGGCGTCAAATGAAAATTGAATGCCCTACATACTAAAAACCTCAGCATTTGATGTGTCAGCAGTTATTGTTGGTTTATCCTTGACCAAATTCTTTGATAAACCTTAAAAATTAATAATATAATTTTTGTCAATTTTTCCTTATCTTCAGTCGCTGTTAGTCAAGATATTTAACGCTAAAGCTAATAGCTATTAGCTTCAATACTTCTCAAATGGCTGATACTTCAAAATTGCAAACTAACCAAATGGTGGAACAAATTTAGAAACTTAATATTCTAAAATATCATACAACTAGGTGTAAAATTACATCTGTGCCCAATTAATTAAATCCCTTAATCTTGGAAGCTATGGAAGGAATTCATCTGGGTAAAATCCTGACAGGTTTCATGTCACCAGGTTTTTTTTGAGGTTAGGACATGAGAAACCCAGTAGCACATTAGGGCGCAATGATCTGTATGAATGCAGATTGTCTAGAAGGAACCACGTAGATGATGGCGCCAATAGGTCAGTGCTTCCACCACCAATGACTCTTTGTTATACACAGCTAATTTAACTCAGTTAAGGACATTTTTTGGGAAAGTTTAACTCACAGGACACTCAACTTCATCTTTGCTCACTTGTTGCAGAGCAGCAGCTATTGTAAATTTGGAAGCATCACTAGCTATTAAAACTCCTTATAAGTATCCACATGGTAAAGAACTGATGTGGAAAGCAGGGTGCACTTCTTGTCATGGTTCAGGGAAGTCTGGGTATATCCTGCCTCACGCATAATGTACTCAGATACTCCAGGCGAAAGTGACCAAATAAGAACAGAGGCCAAGTGGGTGAGATACAGGGTACCCGTGGAAAGGTAAAGTATAGCCCATAAGTCAGGATGACAGCTTCCACAACGCTTAGTGCAGCAATGTATGCCATGCTGATCTTAGTTTTGGATGTAAGATGAGTTTAGTTGAATCTTCTGCATGGTGAACAAATATAATATTGTAGTCAATGGAGCTAACTGAACATAGGAGGGATCAGCATTTGAAGAATAATGGTTTTTTGCAGAAACTTTTAATTGAAACGGTTAAAGGCGTTTGAAGGTTATAAGAGTAATATAAACAGCAAAAGTAGGTTTAAAAACATATAGTTTTTAATCAAAAGTTGTTGACTATGAGAAAACTATGGGAAGGGTTAGTATTTATATACCTTCTAACAAGGGTGGGGGCAAAGATACAAAATCCAAATATGAATCCAAATCCAATCTTAATTTTGGAATTGATTTGTTTGGTGAACGACGCGTTGTCAATGGTATGTCAGGATTTTTCGATTTGTGACATTGAAGTTGGGGATGGGGGGTCACCAGCAGAAATTTGTCACAGTCCCATGCCTTGGCAGATGACATCTTTAAGTGTTAGGTGTTCCCTAACATCAGCCTACCTGATGGACTCTCCCTGGGTGCCAAATGGTTTGGCCTATTGAGGAACTCTTGGATCCAGTCCTTACCATTAATTAGATTCACTTCTGGCACCTGCGTACTCTCTTCAGTAGATTATACATTCCACTTCACTAAGAAAGAAACGATTTCCTCAATCTTATGATGTCCTAAGACTTTTTCCACCTCAAATTCTTGATTGGGCCCCTATTTGATGGGGCGGGGCATGGCGCACCCACTGGTGTAGCAGGGAGGTTTTATCTTTCTTATGGATCAATCTCAATGCAAGACGTTGTGGATGTTCCAAGTTAGAGAAGCTCCAGTCAGTATGCTACACTGCCTATCTTCTAGATCACCATGTAAGGGCACCCTGCCAATGCGCCAGCTTCCAAGAGAGCACCTGGATGAGGATGTTGCGTGATTCAAGGTATACCTCATTTCCAGGAGCTAACGGTCTGCCCAGTACCTTTTTCTAGTCTGTGAACTCCTTGTACATTATCTTCACACTTTCCAAGTTGCGCCAACACTTTTGCTGAGCCTGATGCATTGATGACACCAAATCTTGCTGGTGTTCTCTACTGGTGCATTGGACAAAGGGTCCTAACTGGAGCCAAAACCGTAGTTGGCTTTACATCAGGCATCTGTGTGGAGATGTGATCTTGGTTGTTGTAGGAAAACTAGGCCATTGGAAAGAGGTTGACACAGTTGTCCTGTCTGGTATGGAAGTACACGTGGAGGTATTGCTCAAGGACCTGGCTTACTTGTTCAATTTGACCTTCACTCTGAGGATGGTGTCAAAATGAGGGGGATGAAGTCTACCCACCCCAGCAGAGTTCAGGGGATCCAAAGCCCCAGGCATGAGAGAAAGTTTTTATGAAATATAAA
The DNA here is from genome assembly GCA_022478985.1 of Massospora cicadina. Classification (NCBI taxonomy): domain Eukaryota; kingdom Fungi; phylum Entomophthoromycota; class Entomophthoromycetes; order Entomophthorales; family Entomophthoraceae; genus Massospora; species Massospora cicadina. The sequence continues at coordinate 56,101 of JAKSZP010004019.1, forward strand.
AACCATGTTTTAGGGAAAGACTCTTTAATTGACGCTAAAGTAGAGATTGCTAAGGGTATTAGCGTTAGGTGAACTTTGTAAGTGGGAATTAAAGTGTTTTTATTTTCAATTTTTAAAACAAAAAATAAAGGCGATAGATCTTAACGTGAGGCAGATTTCCAAACCCCTGCTTTGCATTGATCTAATTTAATTGGTTGGCTTGAGATTCTATGGTTTTAAAACCCAATAGTGAATTAACCATTTTCAACCTCATCATAAGGTTTGGACCCTAATATCGAGAGGTGCTTTGCAGAGGCGTTGGGTGGACTCTGGGATTGGGTTTAAACCCCAAAACTAGTGTGTCTTAACTCCTGATCAGGATCCGGAATCCTGACAATGCCCCCTTCTAAATCTTGGTGTTGGTGGAAAAGGGTTGAAGAAATTGGCTGTACAAGCGATTGACCACAGTCCCTTGGGAAATCTTTACAATTTAATATTTTTTAGTACTAGATGGTCCTTTACAATTTAATATTCATCTCCTCACTTACTAGATTACTTTGTAGTATCCTGACCAATTGGACCCTAATTCGTTATCTCTTCCTCCAGGTTGGTGGTTGTAGAAGAGGACAAGGTCTCCTAGCTGGAAGATATGCAGTAGGACATGCTTCTCATTAAACTGATTAGTTTCTCTGGTAGAGGTAGCAGACAACTTATCAGAAGATAGGCTTGAAGTAAGATAGTCTCATAAGCTATACTCCTCATAGTAACTTCAGGGGCTTCAGAGAAAGCATGATCTAATATGGTGTTAAGAATTTGTTATGATTAGAAAATAAGTCATATATTTGGAAAATCATATTTTATCAGTAAAGGTGAGCTTCGAGATTTGGGTGGTAATTATGTCAACTGGAAGCGAATTGATCAGATGATGGTAGTTCAGAAAATAGAGGGAATTCCACCAAAGCCTCAATAATGGGACGAAACCCAAAATTGTAGTTTTTATAGAGTTACCAAGCTGACAGGTTAAAATCAACCAGGAATATTGAAGATTAAGCGCTGAACTAGAGGATAGAAGGGGGAGGTCTTTTGAAAAAGAAGAGAGAAGGAAAAAGGTTAGTGGAAGTAGTCCGTTATTTTTTATAATAAAGTAGTGTCTGTTAGAGCGATAGCTTTATAGTTTTATATATAGTTATTTACCAAGGATTGACAATCTTCATATCATCTGTCCGTTGCTCAGTAGTGTTAAACCTGTGCAACCAGCTTAGTGGATTGTATCAATACCGCCAAAAGTTAACAGTGGTGCTCATTAAAGGGGGCCACTGGTCAACTGTAGTACAACAACTATGGCATCAAGATGAGCCCCCATTATTTATGTCAGAATTTAATAGGGTTCTATGACCAATACTCTGGTAAGCCCATGGAGGCATCTAACGAGGAATTGGCAACATTTACGGTGATGGAATCTGGAGATAAGGAAACCAGGATGGACTTGAAGTTAGCAGCTTGCCCCGCGTTAGAGTCAGACCAACAGGACAGATCAACAAATATAACCCCTCAGCAACTGCGGGGTATCATGAGATGGCTCTTACAGGGTTATTAACTATACAAAGGAGATGTGGGTGACCATGCTATAAGCCTGTTTTATAATCAATGAGACCAAGAAGCCCTTTATGAGATTTATATGTCTTACCTTGATGCTACCACGATAGAGTTGTCTTTCTGGCTCAGCTCCCATGGAGTTGAGGAATACCTGGTCGCATAAGTTCAGCTTTTGATCTGCCAACTACTATGTGTGTTGGTCTGGCATAAAAATTGAGATTGGCGATGTCTTTCATTTTTCTCAAGTGCAACAGAATGACACTTACCTCTTTCTAAAACGCCTTGACCACTCTTTATTGAAAGTACAGGGGCGCTAGTGCCTGTAGACAATCATGTCATGGATGTCTGTAATTTCTTAGACCAATTAATTTCCTCGCTTGAATCATTAATTACCTGAATAATGGGAGAATTGTTAGACCAGCGTGGGATTTCAGGTGAATGGGTACGGGATGTCATGACGCTGGGTAGTAAAACTGACGCTTTATGGTGGAAATGTCTGACTTGGTGGAAAGAATTGAAATGGCCATGGCTCAGATGAAGGACCAGGTAACCCTGTTAAGTGGCAGGTGTCTGATCATGCCAAAGCAGTAACAATCAAAATTAGCCAACTTTAAGCTGATTGGATCAATCAGCGGGCCTCTGACCAATTAACCAGCTCTTTCTTGGAATATAAGAATATGGGCGATTGCTAGTTCAGATTAATCAGCTGGATAGTTCCAGCCAAGCGGCTTGAAGCCAAACCATTACTATTACATTTGTTGAAATGATGGGGTACGTCAATATGTGAGTGCGCTTGAAACTTTAACATTCTAATGCGGAGCTGGTGCAGGTAATGAGACTATTTAATCAATCAAGTGGATGAAGCGAATTGACAAGCTCATGACACTGGATGGCAGAACTTGAGAATGAAGGTCAAGATTCTGATATGACTGGACGATAAACCAAAGTAGCCATGGCGGATTGGCTAGAATCCGCTGACAATAACTATAGAGTATGAGTATTCATGCGTCTTGGGATGAGGCGATATTGGTTTGAATGGATGGTTATTAAATCGCTTATAAATAAGGCGATTAGGAGATGTTGATGCACAATGAATAATTGATAGATTGCCTAGAACTAATACAATATTGAATTTAATAAATGGTGAACTTTGATGGAACCAATAATAATACAGCGTAATGAATAGTCAAAGCAAAAGGGTCGATTTTGACTGAAGTCCCTAAGATGGAAATGATACCAGAGAATTGAAGGAGGAGGATCGTTATTAGAAAAGAGGGAGTGGAGCAGTGAAAATCTAAAGAACTCATTGCGTTAAAATAAAGAAGTGTATTGGGGCAATTGCTCCATATTATTATACCTATTTATTTGAGTGTGTTCTGTGAACTGATGATTTCCATATTGTCCGTTTTATTGCTCAGTAAGATTGACCCGGTGCAAAAACCTTATGGCATATCTCAACGATTCTGCTGAATTTGTAACAGTAGTGCTCACTACAGGGGCCCATTGATCAATTACAAAATGATAAAACTTCTTTAGTCACCAGCCATGGCATATCAGGCTTGCTTTAACAGGTTTCTTCACGATGCGCTGCATCTGTTGAATAAGCAGAACTCAAACTTGCCTTTGATGCTGTGTTCAAAAGGCAGTAGGATCTTCTGCAGGAGGTTTGTATTGATAAGCTGCCTCCATTTGATCGTGACAGGAATATAAATAGGTTTTTTAAGAAATTTGAGTTTACAACAGAATGAGCCTTGGATTTTCATAGAGTGTAACTATTAATATCCACCTTGGATGTTGGAAGTGCCAATCAAGTCACATGCTATCTTCCAAACAGTTCATTTACATGTCAAGAAGTAAAGGATACTGTACTGTGGTTGTTTGGAGGAACTTCAAAGATGTTGCAGTGGAAGGCTAAGTTCTTAACCATCAGGTTTCAGTGTAATGAGGCCCTCACCACATTTGCTGATTGATTTATGGTGGAAACTCATGTGTTAATTGGGGCATGGACTTTATCAAAATCTGACTTGTTCATTGCAATGACCTCCATGGTATAAGCTGCAACATGAGCTCTACAATGTCAGGACCCCAATGTTGGAGGACGATATACCCCTGCTTAAAGATATTCGGTTTTTGCCCATATAGCCATAACCTTCCCTACACCCAATACTTAGTGGAAACATACTGCTGTTGTCAATGAGCCTTTATATTTGGGGATTTTTGGTCATTTAGTTCAGCTTTCACTGAGTTCCCCAGAAGTTTAACTTCTGCTCCAGACCTGCTTATTGGCAATAGCCCAATTACCAAACTGTGCCTAATTATGCCAATCGCTTATAATCAAATTATCATCAAGGCTCATATTACAATAATCAAGGATGCAGTCCTAAGGGGTTAATTATTATAAATGTGGTCGCCCTGGGCACCTGGGCTGAGGTTGCCCCAATTGTCAGGTCCATCACATACAACAGGAACCGTACTATCAGAGAAAAGTCAGAGCGGAGTAAAGATGGGACTCTCTACTTCCGCTATCCTAAACCCAAACGTCCCACATGAGCCCATTAAAATCTATACAGAGGGAGTCCCCCAGTATGATGATGCGTTCCTATATCAGCAGCTGGTTGGAGGGGTGAGTATTTTGAGACAAGCGCAAACCAAAGCTGTGGCGGAGGAAGGATCTCAGATGCATCCTTTGCCATAAACTTGTCAAGTGTTTGACCAAGTTTCCACTGACAAGTTGGACCCATCTATAGATTCACCTTCCTTTCAAGGAGTAACCGTCACTCTTCTGGTCAACACTACCAAAGAATACCCCAAAGTTGGTGAGTGGATGTGAGTTTCCTTGGGAACAAAGATTCTTTGAATGTCTATGCGTTAACCAGTCAATATACTTCATATTCAGAATGTATGTACTGTGACATTGTTGTAGCCAAACCCAGGTCTGCGTTATCATAGATACAAGATGCTCCAGTTAGAATAGTTTCCACTTAATTGGTGGATAAGTTGACACTAAAGCCTGATGTAAAACACCAGAAGGTATATGGTACCACTGGAGCAGATAGCACGTTCTCTGATGGAGCATACAGTGCACTTCCGTTGCAATTTTGTTGATTGTCATTGTAGACCTTGAAATAGTGTTGCCAAATGATATTTATGACATGTTAATTGGAACCGCTTTTATGTGAAACTATGGTGCTGTCAATAATATGACAGAGGAGATGTTCAAATTTATGGGACAACGGATCCCAGTTCACTTTACCTCCAGTGGAGTGCCAAAGAACTCAGTGAACATGGGGCATAACGACCTTGCCTATAGTGATATGTAATTATGGTGCCTATTCATCGAGTAAAAATAGAACCTGGCCCCTTCCCCAGCATATATATAATACCAGGGACTGACTCTCCGAACTGCTGGACTTATATCTATTCCTTTTGGTCACCAAGTAATAGTAAACACCAAATTGGAGGTAGAATTACCACATGGACTCTAAGGGAAGTTTTGGCCTTATCAGCAATTACAGCTTGAGCCTCACGTGGCTCCAGGCATTATACTCCTGGGACATTTGAAGATCAATGTTTTACTTGCAAATCTACAAACAAAACCATTGCAAATCTGCCAACATCAAATAGTGGCATATTTACACTTGACCCCTGTTGAGAAGGTCCTTCATGTTCATGAGTTTTGGGCTTCTGGACAACTTTGGTCTACCTGTTGAACCACAGCCTGGCGTAATGACTGTGGTACCGCGTGATGATTTAATGGGGTTATTGGAAGCACAGAAGGATTGAGCGATAGCTTTATTTTTAAAAATGTAAAGAGATTATTGCTGTTGATGACCATGATTTAGGGTGCACTTGGGGGTGGTCCATTGGTGGACACTGGGGATCATCCTCCCATCAGGTCACGACCAATCTGTCAATCAAGGGCAGCTGAGGAAGTAATGACAGCAGAGTTAAAAAAGCTACAGGAGCAAGGGATGCTTGAACTTGAAGAGTCCGTGGGCTTCGCCCATCCTAATGTAAAAAAGAAGGATGGTACCAACCAGGTGGTAATAGACTACCCAAAGCTCAATATTATCACCAAAAAGGACTCATATCTCTTGCTGCAGATCAACGATGCACTGGATCGATTAGGTATAGCTTGTTAAATCTTGGTGATGGATTTAATATCAGGTTATTGGCATATTGAGTTACCCATGGCGGAACAAGAGAAATGCGCCATTATCACATCCAAAGGGCTTTTTCAATCAACTATTATGCCACAAGGGCTGTGTAATGCCCCAGCTACATTTCAATGGGCCATAGACACCATTCTCAGTGACCTGAAGCTGTCATGCATCCTTGTGTAGCTTGACAATATTAATGTCTTTTTCTGGACATTCTGAGCATCTTACAGATCTGGAGGAGTTCTTCCACTGGCTTTCAGAGGCCACATCAATACCAATTTATAAAAATGTTACTTCTTTAAAGATAACTGGAGTACCTAGTATTTGTAGTAGATGAGACTGGGCTGAAGCATCAACCAGCCAAGGTGGAGGCTATCCAAAAGAAGACTACACCAAACAGTAAGTGCAATATAAAAGTATTTTTAGGGATGGTTGGCTATTACTGCTGCTTTACACTTAACTTTAGATGTAATGGAGGTCCGCTGTTTAAGTTATTAAAAAAGATGCCGCGTTTGAATGGATAGAACGCTGACAATGCTATTTTGATATATTTCAAATGGCACTAATCAGTGCGCCAATGTTGCACTATTTGAACTTCAATTAAGAGTTTATTGTTTAACAGATGCGTCCCTTTCTGCTGTAGGGGCAGTCCTATCTCAAAAAGACAATGAGGGGGAGGAGCACCCCTTAGTATACTGCAGTTTGAGCCTGAATATCCCTGAATGAAATTATATCATGACTGAGTGGGAGTGCCTAGCAGTGATCTAGGCGTATAAGCAATTTCAGGTGTATTTGCATGGGCCTAAGTTTAAAGTAGTAACGGATCATACTTTCTACGCTGGTTGTAGAAAATCAAGGAGTCTGAAGGGCGCCTAGCCTGATGGACCCTCAAACTTCAGGCATATGACTTTGAGATTGTCCACCAACCTGGAGAAAAACACCAGAACGCTGATTTCTTGTCAAGGCTACCAAATGTTGCAGTTACGGTGTATCTAAGTGACATAATGTACAATAAGACACTCAGCAGAAAGTATGATAATGAGCCGCCTCAAGACATAAAGCATTAAATGAAATGCGAACAAATACCTTACAGCATAATGGGGAGTTATATTAACAGATTGGAGACTTGATGGTGAACTTCCCATGACCCTCTGCATGGCCTAGCATTATCATGAGCGCGTATAAGGTAATTGGACATGGGGTGTGCACAAGATGATGGAATTGTTGCATCCTAAGTATTATTGGTAAAAATGAACTTTGATGTGCTTGAAACCATCTCCTGCTGCCAATAGTGCCAAGAGGATAAGCTGTTCCTCCAGAAAACTTCCTATCGTTAGTGAAACCCCATTTTGTGTGGCATAAGGTTTTTCTTGATATCATTGGCCCTCTTCCAAAGGGAGCTAACTGGTCCAAATACATTCTTGTGGTGATTGACCACTTGACCAGGTAGTTTGAAGCCAGGGCTATACGGAATTTGGGGCGGTCACAAAGGCCAAGTGTCAGACATTTACCTTTGCATCCTAAAAATAAGAATGCTTTGGGTTGAGTTCCACCAAAAAGGGAAATTTCAGCCATTTGCGATTTTCTGATGTTGTTAGGAGTTCATTTATTAAAATAAAATTGAAAGTCAAAAAAATCGGCCAAAAGTCCCTGGCTGAATTTTGGTGGAACCCCATTAATTGGGGTTACACCAGTTCAAAACCTGTATGGGTACTAGTAGTAAAATTAGTTGGTCAGATTACTCCAATCTCACCTTGGACTTTGGGGTTACCATCGGAAGGCACTCCCCCAACCCCAATGAAGTCCTCCAATGCACCTGTGTGTGGACCCCCCTTTTTTATAGTCTTGGTGGGGGACCCCCAAGGTGCAAGAAATTCTCAGGTGGAGATTGGCTCAAGTTTATAAAAAAACGGTATTTCATGAGTACATCTGGGCCAATCAGAATTCCTCTTCCTTCACTCTACTGCTCTGAAGCGAGTTCCCAAGTTATGATACATTATTCCTGTATATTTCCTAATTTGAACTCGTGTTGGCTATTCCAAACATATTCCTGAATTCTCCCTTGACCCTCAAAATTACTTTAAATACTAGATAGTTAGAGGTCAAGGATCATTGTTTTTCCTTTTATCATGCGCTTAATAAAATCATAAAAATGCAATTTTTACTAGCACTTTTTATTTAAAAAACTTTATTTTATTAAAATTATTTATGGAAACCAGCTGGCGGAATGCACCAGCAAGCACAAATAAACTGGTTTTCCACAAAATGGTGCTCACTACAGGGGACACCTGTATAACCAGAATCATTACTCTTGAGGAGCAACTTGCCAGTGCCTTATCCCGCCTTAAGGAGCTTGAGCAGCGCCCTCACAGTTTCCCCCATATAGAAAAATTCACTACTGGCGAAGGAAATATAAAATACTTTTTTGTATGCTTATGAAGCTGTCATGTATGGATCAACTGATACTCAAAAGGTTCAGTACCCCCTTCCCTGTTTACATCGCCTAGCACAAGAGATCATAGTTCCTTACCTGAACCCTTCACTCACTTGGGCAGAGGTGAAGGTGGCTCTTGTGGCTGAATTTAAATCTAAGCAGAGTCTACTCAGGGAAAAACAGTCCTTTATTCGCCTTAGCATATATTAGGATGACCGCTCCTTGCTTTGCTGAACGGTTTTACCTCGCTGCGCAAAGGTTAACAACCTCTAACATGCTCACCCTGGATGATGCTATCGCTACCCCTTTTACCTGTGTTGGCTTCTCAAACCTCTCTAGCTTGACATATCATCTCAGTGAAACGCCATTTCCAAACTATCCGTGATCTAAAGGAGGCGTTAATAGAGGTTGCTGATTTCCATTCATGTGCAACAAACAAGAATATGGGGTGATCCTTCCAGCTCTCACCATTGCAGAGTTACCACTAGTTGATCAGTTAAGACCTGCTCCCTCTGTGCAACCTAAAAAGGTTAACATTTCTTCTTATGAATCAAAACCCTGTAAGGTAGTAACAACCATCTTTCCACACCAGCTCACTAAAGCTGCTGTGCCTAATCCTTCAGCTAAGCTGGTAAAGGCGTGCCCTAAGGCTATTCAATCTCCTGTGGCCATCTCTCCTACCTCCATAGTGGCCTTTCCAGTTGTAGGGAATACCCTTGAGGACGAATCTGAGGGGGATTTTGATGATTTTGGCTACTATATACTTGGAGCCCCCATAGAGGTAGAGATTCCTGATCATCTGAATGCTGGAGGAGTAGACGAGACCACCATTCCTGAGGAAACATACCTCAGCCAAATTCTAAGGTGTCCAAAAGTGATTGACACTGTCAGCAATGGTGACTATATTTTAGCTGGCTTGATTTGACCACTTCAGCGTGTTCATCCCATAAGATCCTTCATTAATAGCTACCCTGAGACTGCTAAAAAATTCACCTACACTTTACGGCTCAAAGAGGTCTTAGCTTTGTCACCTAACTTTGAAGAAACGCTCACTAAGGTTGAAGTGCTCATTCAAAAGGTCTGGATACTGTCCATCCTTAACACTGGATCCCCAGTCAACGTGATCTCCTCTAAGCTTATCAAGAAGATAAAGCTAGCGCTTGACTTGGAGTACACGCAAGAGTTTGGAACTGCTGGCCCCAACAATACCCGGGGTTATTGGGGCCTACTCTTCCCTTCCCATTCGAGTTGGGAGGCTTATTTTATCAGCCCCTGATGTGGCTTTAGATAGCAACGCATATGATATGCTCATCAGCACTCAATTTATGATTGAGTATGAGGATATAATCAACATGAAACATTGTTACCACTCATTGCTCAACTATGAAGTCCCGCTAGCCTTATCAAATAAAGAGTCCAATAAGCACAAACACTCTTGCTTGGTTGAATACCCCTACGCAGCAATACCTTTATCTTATACCACTTCTGGGCATCACAAAGAAATTAACTGATTTAGTGGATGCTAGGGAAGGTATCCCTTTTTATGCTGCAGATGAGGTCATGCAAGCCTGGTGAACAACGAGTGGTTGACACAAAAGTCACGCTACAAATCTCACGTCACTGTTTATTGCATCTTGTTAGTATTGAGGGTGTCAGTCCCTTGGAGCCTCGGGTATTGCTTGGCATTCTTGACCCTGCTTACCAAAGGCCCATTACTTTGCTGTTGGGGAACCTCACCTCCAAGGACATAGTTGAAAACTAAACACCAAGAGATTGGCAGAGGCTTGTTAGTCCCTGTGGAGAACATTGAACAAATTACTCCATTAGTACTATGATGTATATGGGCCTGCCAACGGATAACCTGGTATGTACCTTACCCAACGTCCATATCTCAGACGAGCTGACCCCAGATGAGCTGGAAAAAGTTCACACTCTCCTTGATGATTATATTGACATATTTTCCAAATCTGATACTGACATGGCCACATGAAGGGTTTGTGCCACTCCATTGATGTAGGTGATGCCCATCCATTTGGTCAAAGCCATATTGAAAATCAAAAGTGGAAGGACATCAAATGAGGACAACAATTCAGAAGTTACTCAATGTGGTGTTATTAGTCCTTCAGAAAGCCCTTGGTCTTCCCCTTTCTTGTTAACAAAAAAGAAGAATGGAGGACATCAGATAGTCATGGATTACTGCAGGTTAAATAGCCTCACAAAAAAGAAAAGCTATCCTCTTCCTCATATTGATAACACCTTGGCCCAACTCTTGGGCTCTAACTTCTTTTCTGCCATGTACTTAGCTAGTGGCTATGAGCAAATGGACCTTTCTCCTCATGATCAAGAGACATGCGCTCTTATCTGTAGTGGTCTTTTCCAACCCACACGATTACCTCAAGGGTTGTGCAACGCACCTGCCTCTTTCCAGATTGCAATGGATCACATTTTATGGGACCTCAAGTTGACTTGTGTCGTCATCTACCTTGATGAAATCACGGTGTTCTCAAAAACCTTTAATGAACATCTTGATCATTTGAAGGAGGTGTTTCAACGGTTACGTCAGTCTAATATAAAGTTGAAGCCCTCAAAATGTACATTCTTCCAAAAGAAATTGGATTTCCTTGGACACTCTATTTCCCAAAAAGGAATCCAACCCATGGTATAAAAGGTTGAAGCAATTTTTAAAATGCCTCCCCCTAATAATCTACGAGAAATTCAGGTATTTCTAGGGATGATGGAATATTACCATCAGTTCATCCCTAAGTTCGCTCAACTCAGTAAACCCCTTGTCTGACTACTAACCAAGAATACCCCTTTCTATCTGGGTTCTGAACAAAAAGCTGCTTTTGAGATGATGAAGCAACTACTGTAGCAATGTCCTATTCTTCTGGCACCCCAATTATAATAAACCTTTCATCTTGTTCACTGACTCCACAAACTATGCCGTTGGGGCCATCTTAGACCAATTAGATGAACATGGTATGGATCATCCTGTATCCTAATTTAATAAGATGCTGTCAAAATTGGAATGCAACTACAGTGTAACTGAGAAGGAGTGTCTTGCTGTTCTGTTGGCTCTAAAGCACTACCGCCATTTTCGCTATGAAACCACCTTCACTGTAGTTAATGACCACCATCTATAAAGTGGTTACAGAACATTAAGGATCCTACTGGTCAGCTAGCTCGCTGGGCTCTAAAGCTCCAGCCCTATGACATGAAGATTGAACACCGTGCTGAGACCCATCACTTGAATATTGATGGATTGATTTGGCTATCTGTCTTCATTTGGATAATAGTGAGGCAGAGAGGTTACATGACCTTTTAATTACCCCCAGTGAATGGGAGGATGAGGATGATCCTGCTCAAAAGATGTTAGCCCAGCACTCCCATAGCACCAAAGTTGAAGATAGGAAGTTGTATAAGCAGGTGGGAACAAAATGGCTACCTTACCTTCGATCCTCGGAACATGTACCTGCTATCTTAGAAGCACATTCTACCCTAGGTCATGGTGGGACAAGAAAAACCATGAATGGATTAAGGATCGGGTCTAATGGGATGTAATGATGGAAGCTATCGTTGATGTTTTGGAAGCCTGTCTTACTTGTAAGAAGCAGTCTGGTTTCAAGTCAAGATATCAATATCAACCAACTAACCACAAAAACCATTCCAAACCATCAGCTTGGATTTAATAGGTCCCCTTCCTAAGTCTACTAGTGGAAACAGATTTATCCTAGTAGCTATTGATCACCTCACTAAGTGTGTTGAAGCCGTGTCTCTTCCTGCTCAAACAGCTAAGGCCACCTCCACCTTTTTACATCAACACATCTCTACACATCACAGTTGCCCCAAGTACTACTCTGTGATAATAGCAAGAACTTCATCTCCAGAGTAGTCAAACTACTGGCCACTTCTATGGGAGCATAACAACTCTTCTCTGCTCCATATAACCCCTCCACTAATGGAACAGTGGAACGAGCAAATGGAACCTTGGTTTCTATTCTGCAAAAGCTAGCCTCATCTGATCCTCTTCACTGGGATCAGTATTTGCATAGTGCTCTTATGGCATACTGGATTAGCTATCACCAGAGATTTTGAAAATGTCTCCATTCCATGTCTTGTATGGGTGGGAACCAGGCATACCTGCCCTCTTAGTTAAGGATGTATTTTTTTCTAACGTTAAAGAACCATACAAAGTTATGAGAAGATTGGCTCAGCGTATAATTCAACTTCAATCTGAAGCTATGACCAATTTAGCCTTAACAATAACAAAAGAAGGGCAGGCTGCAAATGAGTCCCAAACCCCTTTACCCAATTTCCAAGTTTCCAATATGGTGTTGGATTACTATAACCACATGCCCAGAAGCGGTAAACTTGGAACAATCTAGGAGGGTCCTTTTACCATCATCAACAAGAGAGGAAATGAGTACTCTATCAAAAATCTAGCTACTGGCATCACTATTAATCGCGTACATGACCATTTCCTTCGCCCTACTCGCCCCCAAACATTCTTGAGGGGATTGATGTAGGACAGTTACCTTTGCAGCCTAAAAATAAGAATGCTGTAGTTTGAGTTATGCCAAAAAAGAGAAATGTCAGCCATTTGCAATTCTCTAATGTCATTAAGAGTTTGTTTATTAAAAATAAAATTGAAAGTCAAAAAAGTGGCCAAAAGTTCCCTGTCCAATTCTCGGTAGAACCCCATTGTTTGAGGAAACACCAGTCAAAAACCTGTATTGGCACTAGTAGTAAAATTGGCTGGTTGGATTACTCTAACCTCACCACGGACTTTGGGGTTACCATTGAAAGGCACTCCCTCAACCCCAACGAAGTCCTCCAATGCACCTGTGTGTGGACCCCCCCTTTTTTATAGGCTTGGCGGGGGTCCCCCAAGGTGCAAGAAATTCTCAGATGGAGATTGGCTGAAGTTTAAAAAAACGTTACCTCATGGGTACATCTGGGCCAATTAGAATTCCACATACTTTGCTCCGCTGCCAAGAAATGAGTTCCCAAGTTATGATACGTTATTCCTGCATATTTTCTAATTTGGACTTGTGAAGGCTGTTCCAAACATATTACTGAATTCCCCCTTGACTCTAAAATTACTTTAGATACTAGATAGTTGGAGGTCAAGGATCATCATTTTTCCTTTTATCATGCGCTTAATAAAAATCATAAAAATCCTAATTTTTACTAGCATTTTTTATTTAAAAAACTTTATTTTATTAAAATTATTTCTAGAAACCAGCCGATGGAATGCACCAGCAAAGACAAGTAAGCTGGTTTCCCACACCAAGTTTGTGATGGAATGTATAATTTAGCGATATGGCTGTCATTAGTTCATCCTTACTAACAACAGAACCAACTTCACCTCATACATTTAAACCAAGCTCAACAAATTGATGGCCATCAGTAGAGTGCTAATGACCCTATATCACCCCAAATCTAATGGTATTATTGAGCAAGTTAATGGAACCTTGGTGAACATACTCAGGAAGTTGGTAATAAATCGACCTTCTAATTGGAGCTCTCTCCTTTCCACAACCATTGTCGCCTATAAAATTAGCTACCATTCCGCCATGGGAAAACCCCTTTCAGCTACTATATGGGCAACACCCTGCCTTTCTGGCTCTGCTTTATGCATGCGCAGAAGACACTGGTGGAATATATCCCCACTGTTGTTTGACTAACCTAGCATAAACGTTGATCAAATTGCAAATTTAATCGTACTCCTTCAGTTTAGCCAGAAGATCAAGAATCAGGCTGCTGGTCAGGTATGATGTAGCGGGTTGTCTCAGTTTGGAGATGGTGATATGGTTCTTTTCCATGATCACATGAGTTTGATCGGAAACACAAGTTGTCCAGTATCTGAATTGGTCCGTTTAAAGTTATTGAGGAAACAGGTGTCAATGCCTAAACCATCAAAGACCCCACAAGCAGTCAGATTATTAACTGGGTGCACATGAAGTTCATCTGGGCGTATAAGCAATAGAAGCCTTATTATCTGGTCAAGGGGGTAATGTTGAGATTCTGAAATGACTGGAGGATAAGCTGAATATAGCCATGGTGTATCAGCTAGAATCCTCTGACAATAATTATAGAGTACAAGTATTTGAGCACCCTCAGGATGAGCCGATATTGGGTCCAAACAGATGGCTATTGGATCACTAATAAATAAGGCGATTAGGACATGTCAATGCATGACGAATAATTGATAGATTGCCTAAATTAAGGCGATTGTGAATCTAATAGATGGTGAACTCTTCCAAAACCAATAAGAATATGGTGTAACGAATAGTCTAAGCAAAAGGGTCAATATTGACCATAGTTTCTGAGATATAAACAATACCAGAGAATTGAAGGAGGAGGATTTTTATTAGAAAAGAGGGAGCGGAGCAGAGAGAACCTGCTAGATATATTGCGTTAAAATAAAGAAGTATTTTGGGGCAATTGCTCCATTTTAATTTATTTTACTTATTTGAGTGTGATCTGAGGACCAACTATCTCCATATCATTCATTCTATTGCTCAGTGTAACAAACCTGTGCAAAAACCTTATGGCGTATCTCAACGATTCCACCAAATTTATTACAGCAAAACAAGTTATAAGATGTACTCATATGGCTTAAGGAAATTGAGCGTTAAAAAGACACTGAGCAAGAATTCTTCCACAAATTTCAGAAAGAAGTTGAGGAGCTTAGGCAAGGGTGAGAGATGGGCGGTTTCAGTGCAATTTGGTCAAAGTAAAGCAAACAATAGACATACTTTTCGCTGCACAGAATGGCAAAGGAAGTATGGTTATGTCCAGCAGCGATCCTGGCGAGGAATCCTATGGTTTGGCCGCGAGTGCCCCCTGGTTGTTGCGGCAGTTCCTCCCAGAGATCCAACCTATTCCTGGTAAACTATGACAGATTTGCATCTTCCCTTGAAACCCTTTCTTGCCCACAAGGGGATGTTCCCCTTGGCCAATCTGAACCTAACTTGTCTGTTCCCCAAGACCAAAGCATGGAGATGGGTGAGTGTGTACAGATTGAGAAGCTGCCACCTTTCAGTTGAGATGGGAACATGCACAGATTCTCTAAATAGGTTGACTTTGCCATGAAAGGAGCGTCAGACTGACGTAAGGCTAAACTTCTGTTATCTTCTCTGGATGTTGAAAGTGTCGATCAGGTCACATGTTACCTTAAGAGTAATACCATAATGTATCAAGAGGTGAGGGAGACCATGCTCCGTTTGTTTTGGGGTGTGGCAAAGATGGCGCAGCGAAAAGCATAATTTTTGACAACAAATTACAAAAGAACGAGTTTGGGTGGAGTTTGCAGAGAGGTTCATAGCTGAGGATCACGTATTAGTGGGAGCAAATATCTTAACCAATGAAGATGTGGGCATAATGATGGTGGGGGCTGTTAAGGCATATTAAGAGCTGTATAATGATATGGCCCACATTCTTCAAGTGTGTGGGACTCCAGTTGATTTGTGCTAGCTGGTGTTAGGCGCCTACTAAATTCCACAAAAGTTTATAAAAAGTTAAAGTAAAACGCTAATAAAAACTAAATTTTTTATTAATTTATTATAGGCGAAATCAGGGTAAAAACGACAACCCTCAAAATTGACTATATTGTATTTAAAGTACTTTGAGGGTCGAGGGGAATTTTAGGGATATGTTTGGAATAGCCTACCTGAGTCCAAAATTAGGAAATATGCAGGAGTAACGTATCATAACTCAGGAACTCGCTTCAGGGCAGTGGAGTGAAGGAAGAGGAATTGTGATTGGCTAGAACATACCCATGATGTAACGTTTTTATGAACTTTATCCAATCACTGCCTGAGAAATCTCTTGCACCTTGGGGGACCCCCACCAAGCCTATAAAAGGGGGGTCCCCGCATAGGTGCATTGAAGGACTTTGAGGTGGTGCGGGGAAGGCCTTCTGATGTTAGCCCCAAAGTCCGTGGTGAGGTTAGAGTAATATGACTGGGATATTTTACGTTTGGTGCCTGTAGAGGTTTTGAACTCAGGCTATCCCAATTAATGGGGTTCCACTGAGAGTCAGCCAGGGACTTTTGGCTGAAATTTTTGATAGCATTTATTTTATTATTGTGTAAATCACTATTAAAATCCTCAGATAATTGCAAATGGCCGACATTTCCCTTTTTCAGCTGAAATTGACCTAAAACATTCTTCTTGTTGAGCTGTGAGGGCAAATGACTGACAAAGTGGACGCAGAGCTTTAAAAAATAGATAATTATTTATGCCGTCTCCCTGTCAATTTTAGTGCTCCCAACGTAGAACAGAAAGCCCCTGCAACCGCCGCTGAATCCCATTGAGAAATGGACCACAATGACTCAGTTATACTCTGTTGGGTAATACTCACCCGCTTAATACATCAGCGGGTTCTTTCCATCCTTCTTATGCAAAACCAGCTTGTTCCTGTATAAATTACAATTCTTCATTTAATTTCTGACCTGGATTTTTAGGTGTGATAAAGATATCAGAGCCATTTATGAATGCTTGTTTCTCTGCATCCAAAAAGGCCACTATGCGGCTAACTGCCCTGGCAACCTGCATGTTCATAAAGTACCGCCCACTCTGATCAAACAGGTAAAGGTTTAAGTGGAGTAGAGATGGGATGCTCTACCTCTGCTAATCCAAATTTATTGGTCCCTGATGATTCCCACGAGTTCCTTCGCTTCAATCTTGGTTCTTGCCCCAACAACTTATTATACCAACAAATTCCTACAATACCTTGGCATCAACCCAAAAGAGCTACCATAACACCACAGACTCATGTTCCTCCAAGATGTGAAAAAGATTTACGCCTGAAAAACCTTGAGAGAAATGGCACAGGCAAAGTCAGACCTTCAACATACATCACCACCTAGTTTGGGTGAATGTTGCAACTCCAATAGAAAAGATTGCCCAGGAATATTCTCATGTTGGCGCTAGTATGTCTCTTTTATTGGTAACAAAAAGACCTTGGATGTTCATGTGATAAACACCAAACAGTTCTTTTATTTGGTTTGTACCAACTGTGATATTTTCGTTCAAAATACAAAATCTGATCTATTATAGATACAGGTGCTCTAGTCAATATAATACCACCAAGATCGTGGCCAAGCTTCCGCTGAAGCCTGATGTGGAACATCAGGTAGTGAATGGGGCTGCAGGGGCACAGAGTTCTGTGTCAGAGGGCGCTTACAGCGCGTTACTTCTGAGGTTCAGTTTAGTCAGGGCTTCCGCCCCAACGGTTATTCTGCTATTAATAATGACATGTTAACAGGAGTCGTGTTCATGCAGTGATTTGGGGCAGTGGTCAATATGGTAGAAAATAATCAATATTCTGGGACAACAGATCCCCATCTATTTTACCTCAAGTAGTCTTAAAGGACCCGATCCGCTCCAGTCAAATTAATCTTTCATATAGCAATAAGGTTATTCCTGTTCAATATCAGCGGATTAAACAAAGGACTATAGCTCTACCTAACCATATTTATGAATAAAATGGCATTCCACCATGAGATGCAAACTCTATAAGTATACCTTTGGGGCATCGGGTCATACTAAGGATGAAGCTTGAAATAGATGTCCCCTGAAAGGCTATATGGGTAAATTGTGGGGCCCTACCAGTAATTGTAGCTCAAAACCCATGTGGCTCCGGGGCTACTGTTACCAGGGCGCGGAAAGTGAAGGTACTGATAGCAAACCTACAGAAGGAGTCATGATGGTCCAAAGGCACCGAGTGGTGGCTTATTTAAACTTGACTCCTATTGATGCAGTTCATCAAATTCATGATTTCAGGTCTTGGGAGGAGCTCAGCCTACCGGTAAAAACCTCATTCAGTGTAAAGAAGTGGTTCCGCGTGAATCCTGAATGGGCTGTTGGAGGAACAGAATGATAGGGTGATGGCCCTCTTTAAAAAATACCAAGGCATTTTCACTTCAGATGACCACGATTTGGGATGCACATGTGGAGTTGTGCATCAGGTGGATACAGGAGATCACCCCATTTTGTCACTTCCTATCCATCGCTCAAAAGCTGTAGAGGAAGTTGTCTCCAATGAGGTAGATAAATTGATTGATTAGGGATGTTAGAGCCATCGAAGAGTCCCTTGGCGTTTCCAAAGCTAATTGTTAAGAAAAAAAGATGTCACAAACTGGGCGGTCATTGACTACCAGAAGCTTAATAGCGTCACAAAGAAGGGTATATGTTCTCTCCTGTTAATTGATGACGCTTTAGATCGGCTGGGGGTGCTAATTATTTTTCTGCCATAATTTGTTTTTGGGGTACTGGCAAATCAAGTTACTGGCGGCAGAACGGGAGAAATGTGCCATAATCAACTCTATGGGGTTGTTCCAGCCTATGTGTATGCCTCAATGGTTATGTAACGCCCCAGCTACATTCCAGCGGGCTATGGACACGATCTTGGGTGACTTGAATCATTTCTGCGTTTTAGTCTACCTTGACAATATCAATGTGTTCTCGCAGACATTCATGGATCATCTTGACTGCTTAGAATAAGTGTTCCGCCAACTTGATGACACTAACATCAAAGTAAGCCTCAAAAGTGCTATTTTTCAAGAGCAATTGGAATACCTTGGGTTTGTGGTAGACGCAAAAGGGCATAGACCTCAGCTGGCAAAGGTGAACTATACATAAGATGACTCAACCAGATAATAAGTGGGATACTCATGTGTTTTAGGGGATGGTAAGTTACTACCGGTTTGTAAAATCTTAACTTCAACTGTATTGGGGCACCGCTCTTTGAGATATTGAAGAAGAACGCCACCTTCAACTTGATTGAACAATGTCATAATGCTTTTGATGGCTTGAGGACTGCGTTGACTAGAGCACCCATTTTGCAATACCCTAATTTTACAAAGAAAATTAGGGTACAAACAGATGCTTTACTTTCCGCCATAGGGGAAGTATTATCCCAAAAGGATGATGACGGTGTGGAGCGCCTTGTCGCATTTTTTAGCGAAAGCTTAATTTGTCATTAACGTAATTACACTGTGACTGATCAGGAGTGCTTAGCAGTGATGTGTGCGTATAAACAGTTCCAGGTATACCTCCATGTGGTGAAATTTAAAGTGGTAAAGGTCATGCATCCTTGCATTGGCTGTAGAATTTTTGGAACATGTAGGATGGCTTGCGTGATGGGACTTGAAGCTCCAAGCATATGACTTTGATTAATACACCAGCCAGTGGCAAAACATCAGAATGCGACAGTCTCTTGTGTTTACCAATGGTCAAGATTAAGGCGTATTTTGGCTGACATCATGTATGATAAGATAATTGTTGGCAAATATCATGATGAGCCGCCACAGATGATCAAGGCGCTAGATGGCTTAGATGGGGTATGTTCCTGTGCAATGAGGAACTTTATAAAAAAAATTGGAGAAGCGATGCTGAGTTTCTCAAAACCTTCTGTTAGGCCAGAAATTATTTTGGATTCCCATAAGGCTGTAGGTCATGGAGGATTGCAGAAAACGTTAAAGTTTTTGTGACCCCACTACTATTGGGATAGTATGCATTATGACATGCTTGAGATGGTTGCTTGTTGTCACCAGTGTCAAGTGAAAACCCTTTCCACAATAAAACCATCTACAGCTGGTTAAGCTTAATTTTGAGTGGCATACTGTTTCTCTTGACGTTGGGCATATATTGACTGGCGCAAACTGCTCTAAGTATATACAAGTAGTAATCACTCACTTGAAAAAGATGGGTGGAAACAAGAGCAATCAACGATTTGTGGGCTGTCACCGCCACCAAGGTCATTATTAATTGTGTCATACAGCGACATGGCTGTCTGCAATCTATTCTCACAGACAATAGACAAATTTCATGTCGCATGTCCTGCCAAGTTGAATGAACTAACGGCAATCTGAGGGGTCTTAACTACACCATACCACCCTTAATCTAATTGGATGGTTGAACGGGTTAATGGAACTTTGGTGAACATTCTCCACAAGCTTGTATAGAATCGTCCCTCTATGTGGAGTACCATCCTATCCACCGCTGTCTTAACCTATAACATCAGTTACCACTTGTTGACAGGGAAGAGACCATTCCAATTACTCTATGGTAGACATCTGGGTTTTCCCGCATTGTTTTACTCTTGTGTGGAGGACAATGGCGGAGTATAACCACAGCGTTATCTGATCAACTTAATGGCCACGCTGATAAAGCTTCAAACTGAAGCTTATTATACCAGTTCAACTAAGAAAACTTGATATCAGGCGGCTGACCTAAGTAGATGTAGTGTAATTTCCCAGTTCGCTGTAGGAGATCATGTCTTGTTATATGACCAACATGGATTTGAAAGTAAAAGCAAGCTCGCTAACATATGGACTGGACCATTTGAGATAATTGAAAAAACTGGTATTGATGCCTACACCATTAAGGAACCTGTGGGTGGTTAGATTATCAACTGAGTACAACCAAAGTTCCTTTGGGCATATAAGCAATAGGAGATTTATTTTCCGGTCAATGGGGTAATGTTGAAAAATTGATATGACTGGACGTTAAGCCATATATTCAACAGATCATATTTTATTAGTTGAGGTGAGCCTCAAGATTTGTGTGTTAAATTATATCAACTGAAAGCAAATTATTTTTAAGTGATAATAGTTCAGCAAATAGAGGAAATTTGGCAAAGCCTTAATGATGGGACAAAACCCTAAAATTGTAGTGAATAGAGAGTTACCATGCTGAAGGGTCAAAATTGACCAGTAATATTGAAGACTAAGAGCTAAATGAGAGATTAGAAGGGGGAGGTCATTTGAGAAAGAAGAGAGAAGGAAAAGGGATAGAAGAAGTAGTCCGTTATTTTTTATATAAAAAGTAGTATCTGTTAGAGCAATAGCTTCATAGTTTTATATTGTTATTATTTACTAAGGATTAACAATCTTCATATCATCTGTCCATTGCTCAGTGGTGTTAAACCTGTGCAACCAGCTTAGCAATATTAATCAATACCGGCAAAAGTGAACACATGGCCTGCAATTTAGAGGACAGTTGGAGATTTCTTCCATATAGAGCTTGGAAGAGCGACATCTTTATAATCCAATGATGAATTGTTCTATAGGCAAGGATTGCACTTGGGAGATATTGTGGCCAATGGAAAGTTGGTTGTAGAGGATTTCAAAAAGCTGAGGTTAATGTGACACTTACCCGCTCTGTCATTCCATTGGTTGCAGGATTTTATGGTGTGTATAAGACCTGAGAGAACCCCATTAGTTCAATTACTCATTCACCAGCAAGGATCAGAAGTTCTGCCCATTGTTGAAAATAATTATATTAGGACACCCATGTTGGGTGATAATACTATTATATAGGAATGTAGCAGTAGATTTGGCTGTAGCCAAGGAAAGAGAAATAGCTTTGATTCACTTGGTTAGATGATCCACATCTGGGAAGAGGAACTGATGTCTATTAGAGGCGTGATGGAGAGATCCCACAACTTAATACTTATGGAATGAAAAAGTTCACAGGGAGGAACCATTGGTTGTTGAGGCTAAGGAGCAAGTCCAGCATGACTCTTACATACTAGACAGGACTCTAACACATCTTGGATTGAGACAAGCATCCCTTCCCAGCAACATTGAATCTTGAGCCATGTATGAGTTTTTCTTATTCCTCCATGGCCGACTTGCAGATGCACCTCCAACACAATATCCATGCAAGCTGAAGGTGAAATATAAGGTAACCATTTTTGTTCCACCAGTTTATACAGGGTACCATTTCTATCCTGGATGTTTACTGACCTTTTTATCAATGCTTATAAATATTTAGATGACATTCTACCAGAGGTAGTTGTGTTAAAATGTCATGAAGACGATTTTCTTCAGGCACTGTTATACTTAATATGGGTAACCTGGATAAAAAATTTGCATTTTGGCGGATAGGTCCTGGACGATATATGATGAACACATAATTTTAAAGTTTTTCAGCCCAGAAGCTAATCTCCCGTCAGGATTTTTATGTGTTGCAACAATCACAAGGAAGCATGGTCAGTGATTATGGTAAAATTATTTCCATATAGATATTGTTGGAAATGCTTAATAACTAGTAGTACTGCCAAGCATTCACATTATGTATTGCTATAGTTGCATTTGTCTTTTTATAAAGTTTTAATATAGTAAGCGATAGGATGGTCCACTAAGTTTTTATTATTCTGGATAATATAGCTCCTATAGTTATATTACTGACATTGGTAAAAAGAAGGAATGCTTTATCAAAGTTATGGTGCACCAGTACTGGAGAATGGGAGAGAGAGGCATACAATATGTCAAAGGCCTGTTGTTGCTCCTCTGCCCTTTGGAAAAATATTCTTTCTTCAACAAATATACAAAAGGCTCAGAGGTATTGGTAAAGAGTGAAATAAACTGACAATAATATCTCATTATCCTTAAAAAACCTGTATATCACATAGGTCTAGGGGTACATCTTATAAATGGCCATAACCTTGTTGTCCATTGGGAATATTCCAGCTTTACCTACCTTATGGCCCAAAAAATCCATTCCGCTCTGAAAAAAGGAGCGTTTTGACAGTTTTATTTTTAAAGAGAAGCTTACCATAACTGCTGAAAACTTGCTTGAGATGAGCTAAGTGCTTGGTAAAGGTTTTCAAAAAATGGTAATAACGTCAAGATAAACTAGAAAACAGGAACGTTTTAAATCGCCTAAGAGTACATCCATAGCGCGTTGGAAGGTGACAGGGGCGTTACACAACCCCTGCGGCCTTTGAGTGGGTCAAATAGTCTTTTGTTTATTATGAGGGCGCATTTTTCATGACCTTCAGGTGAAAAATCGATTTGCCAGTGCCCATTGACAAGATCCATAGCTAAAAAATGAGAACACAGCATCAGGCTTAAGGAATCATCTATACATTGCAATGGATAGCTATCTTTTTGTGTAATAGATTGAGTCAGTGATAATCCTTGACAACATGGTATCCATCATCCTTCTTCCAAATTAATAAGAATGGTGAAGCCCATGGGCTTTTTAGAGGGCACAAGTAACCCTGCTTCCAACAATTGCTGTTTACTAGGGCCACTTGAGCTTCCCTTAACTTTAGATTTTCTGTATGGTTAAGACTTAAATGGAGGATGATCTGCAGTCTCAACTTGGTGGATTACCTCATACATCTTCCCATAGTCCCCAGTCCTGAGAAGAAGATATCTTCATATTCATCAAGAGGTCTTCCACATCCTGATGTTTTCTAGGGTTAATGTAATTTCAATTTTATAGTCAACTAAAGTTATAGTTGGTAGAGAATCAAGCCTAAACCCTTTAGGGAGCCAAAACTGCTTACATCAGTGGTGGTATGGATAGGAAAAAGTTTAGCATAGGCAGTGACTGAATTCCTAGGCACTTGAAGTGGCTGACTAGTTAAGTTTCCCAGAAAGACAAATATTAATTTCCATATTCAGGATCTAGAATCCCCAGGCAGGTCAACACCTCTTTAACAGAAGGGTTTGAATGACCACTTAACTCTAGAACTTGGCTCACGGGGTGAAAATCTTTATTTCAGAGTCCACAATAACCTGCAAAACATGTGGAATACTAAAGGAGTAGAGGCATACATGGGTATTCCATCCTCTGCATCCACTACTTCATGGGGTAACTTAGTCTTGCTTCCTAAGCTTTAATACTCTACTTTACAAATAGAGGTAGGATAATCAATAAGGCAGTTATGCTTCTTTAGAGCTCCTATAGCTTTGGCAGGAAGATTATATTAAGGGGATCTGGTAGCCTAGCAGTGAAAAGTATTTTCTATATGGTTAATGATGCAGTTAAATTACCGCATTAACTGTACCCCAATAAGCAGTTCATAATTAGCATTTTCCAAAGCAATCATTGGGGCAGTGATTATAATCTTGACAGATTAAAGGGTTGTAAAAATTTATTGCTTCTTGTTATTATCGCCCAATGACCCCCAATAAACTTATTACTGCACAGGTTCAGTTCTTGTGCAATCCATCCGCGTTGTATGGTATTTGATATTATTGGTTGATAATAGTATGACGACTATTATCCATAGTTGAATGGAATTCTTAGATCTCGGCCCAATGCTCAGCTAGTATTCCCACTTGAAATACTTGAGATGTCTTGATATAGGGATTAGTTCCCTCAAAATGTCTAACCCAATCTTCTCTGAGATTCCCTGGTGACAGTTTCTTTGGCCCAGCACACAGTTGGCAACAATCTCCTATTGTTTCTCCTTCTTCTCTAGATCCCCACTCAAATCTTTACTCTTTTCCTTAAAGAGTCACTCAATTATTGCACACAGTAATAATATCCTTGATAATAATAGAACAATCGAAAGCTGATAAAGTTTACTACTTAAACTTTATACTGGATCAAAACTATAGAACTATATAACTCTTTTCTAAACTCTGGTTTTTTATTATAAGTGAATTTTAGGAAATTTATGGTGGGAAATTTGGTCATCTAACCCTTGGTTGACACCTCTTCAATGAAATGGCAGCTGTTGCCATTGAATCACCCATCCTCATCTTGGCAGCGATGGTCTTCCCCATCCTTGCTAGGATTCTGTCATTGGACATCCTCGAGACCTAGATGGAAAGAGTTAGAAAACTTGTCCCTAACGTTTTTCTCATGCCAAGAAAACCAACCATACTTGGCTAGCGACCTGCTTATGTAATGGGACTTTTATTACCATTAAGGCAGGTCACAAACCAACTGATCAATTTGCTAATTGCAGGTGGTATCACTTACCTCACAACTTACTACTTACATTCCCAATCAGTCAGTGATGAAACCTGACTGATCCCAATCAGTACATATGATAGTTAATCACTATCAGATACCCCTATTTCATCAGCAACTCCTCCTGAAAAGATCTTAAGCATTTATCCTGATTGATCCCTGATGGATATGACCAGGCTAAAATCCCAAAACCCCCCAACCATAGTTACTTTGAAATTCGGGTCAACTGATTTTTAATTCACCTTGCCTTAGGGAATTATCCCCTAGTGATTCCTGGTAATCTATCAGTCTGGGAATATGGGCAAAAATCCCAATAGGGGTAAAGCTGAATAGTCTCCAATTGCCTTGATGGACAGGGCTCCTGAAGTCCCATAATCAGCTTCATGGATAAGGTCAAGGACCATTTTTAATATTCCGTATAAGTGAGAGGATATAAGGTTAACTGGTTATCCAGTGTCAATTATAGCCAAGACTTTGACTTTATGCATGACTACCTCTACTTGCACCACTAAAGACCCAAATTGAGGGTTAGCAGCTAAAAGGCAATTATTAGGTAGCTGTAGGAAAGCTAGCGGAGGACTTTGTTGCATCCAGGCTTGAGGATTGGAAATTTTTTGAAAGTTCAGTTAATAATGCCTGGCTCTCTCTGGAAGAGCTGACCTGGAGAATTTGACTTGTCAGCTGCCAATTATAAAAATAAGAAAGAGAAAAGTCTTTATTGCCTTTGAGGTAATGGGGGACGCTGATTTTAGCAGGAATGGCAATCACAAAACACACAGAGGAGCTAGATACAGAATCAGAGAGGCCAGGGCCCACACCAGAGGTTCTGGGCATTGTACTGGAGAGGGGAGGCACTAGAGATATGTCAGCAAAAAGATCCTCGTGCCCTATGTTGATAAGGTCTTTTTCTGCCTTCTTCTGGCTAAGTTTGGGGCAATAACTTATGGTGCGGTTTTGGTGCTTTCAATAATTGCAAAAGTGATCAGTCAGGGGGAGAATCAGGGGGTATTACTGCCAAGACTTGTAGCTGGGATTTATTATTAGATTGTAAGTCCCAGTAGGCTTAATCAGATCAGGTATAATCTCCATGATAGCCTATTTGATAAGCAGCAGAGAGGTGAAGTTGGATTTTATTGCCTTAAGATAAAGCTGAATTCTCAGCATATTCGTGAAAGTGGAGAGGGAAGCTGTAACAGCATTGTTCAGGGTGAGGCGGTTTCAAGCAACTAACGTTTGAGCCTCAAGGTAGAATTGCTGAGCTAATTCAATAGCAGACTATCCCACCAAAGGCTTAGTGCCATAAAGGTCTGCTTCTGGTTTGTTAAGGTTATGTCACTCCAGATTTTCCAGAGCAGTGAAGCTTTGCCTTCAGCTCAGGTATGTCAGGTCATCAAGTGAGGGACCATTATGTCCTGGGCTACCTAACTGAGGCAATTAGTGAGGTGCATAAGGCGCAGATGATCAGTCGTCCCTTCCATAGCGCTTTTGTAGAAATATGGAAAAAAGAAAACGCTCCCCTCCCCTGGGAAATACTTGTTCTTAAAGGAGGTTTTGAAGATGCTTTTGAGGGGAGTTAGGGGTCAAACAATATGCACCGCCACTGGTGTGGCACCTCACCCAAGGAAGAGGTAGTATCTGAGGGGTAGTCGCGAATGTGGAGAGCATCCACCTGACTCTGTAAGCCACTCATATCTTCAATGATGAGATCAACACGCTCATGTGCAGCGTGGAGGGCGGTTTTAGGGGCAAGACATTCAGCCCACTGTTTCATCTCAGTTTTTAGGTTAATAGTGGTAGCTTAAAGCTCTAGTTGGTGTTGCTCAATGTAAGCACCCTCTGCTCCAAGCCTCGCACTGCAGAAGGAAGAGATGCCTGGAGTTCAAGTCACTTATGATGGGCCCCCAGATAGATGTCAGCCCAAAGAGGCACTCCATTGTGTGTGAGTTCAGCACAGTTGGCTACACGTCCAAGTTGGGTATCTAGCCATTGGACCTATTGAACTAATGAGTTGAGATGACAATCAGGAAGGCTGCCCCAGCACTAGACCCAGGAGTTATTGCGGCCTTTGGGGCGCCTGTTGTCCAGGAGTGATATCATGACCAGGGGTACTTACATCGCCTTGCCGTCTAGGGAGTCCTGTTCTGATTTTGTTCTCTAGGGTTCCTGAGCGTGGTTAATTTGATCTTTGGGGTAACAGAGCCGTTCATCCACAGCAACTTGCAAGTCATAGGACTGGGCTTATACTATAACGAAATTATCTACAAGTTGGTTGTGGGGAGCCACTTCTAGCTGACTATAACAATTGGTGAGCTCTTGTAGCACAAATCTCAATATGCCTCTATTGAGGCGGGCTACCACAGCATAAATTTTCTTAATAAGCTGGCGGTTTTACAAGATAGCATTGAAGTTCTGCTGCCAAAGATAAAAGCATATTGGTAAAAGCGGTGAAGCTGTGAGTGCAGAACTTCCTATAATTACAAATGCCAGAGAAGTTCCTGGTGGTGGAACCCAGCAACTTGGAGCAGATGGTATAAGGTAGGATGAACGAGTTGGTAAAGGTACTACTAAGTTTGGCCTACCCCAACCTAATCTTTATCAAGGGAGGAACTAGCAGTTAAATTCATCATAATCGGGGATACTGCAATGGCTTGGCTTCTACTAGCTCAGCCATCAGGTACAAAGGCTCCCATAAGAAGGATCTGTAGAGCATTGGAAAAATCAGAAAGATGGAACTAATACTGTCCTGTGGAAGGTGTGGAAAGGTCCAACTTTATTAATTTAGGCAACACTAGATCATGAGATGCGACTATTAGCCTATATTCATACTAACTGCCCACTCACTGAGGCGGGTGACTTCCTGATTGGCAGAGTCATCGCCTGCTGCTTTACAATTACTCATTTTAGATTTTTGCCTGGTACTCAGGACAACCTGGAAGGAATCACAAAAATTTGTCATGATGAGGGGGATGAAGTCCAACTGCCACAGCAGAGTTCAAGGAATCTGTGGCCCCAGGAACGAGATCAAGTTTTAAATGAAATAAATAAAGGCTATGATTAAGGGAAAAAACTCCTTAATTAACTCTAAAGTGGAAATAGCTAAGGGTATTAGCGTTAGTGGACTTAGTAAGTGGGAAAAAAGCGGCTTTATTTTTTTGAGAAAACAAATAAAAGTGATAGATCTTGACGTGAGGCAGTTTTCAAATCTTCTGATTTGCAAAGATCTATTTAATTGATTGGTTTAAGTTCCAGGGTTTTGAGTCCCAATGGTCAAATTAATCATTTTTAACTCATTGATCAGGTTTGGATTCTGATAACAAGAGATGCATAAACAGAGGCGTTGAGAAAACTTTGGTATTGGGTTTGAATCCTGAAACTAGTGTGTCTTGACTCCTGATCAGGAGCCAGAATCCTGACAGGTAGTATGAGGTGGACAATGAGCGCTTGATATTCAAGTCCTTCAATACTGGGCCCAAAAACGAAAGGTGAACTGGGGCTACAATCAGAGATGACCTCTTCAGGGATACCGTGGTGCAGGAAGACATGCCTCATTAACAAGTTAGCAGTTTCTTAA
Source organism: Massospora cicadina (assembly GCA_022478985.1). Taxonomy (NCBI): domain Eukaryota; kingdom Fungi; phylum Entomophthoromycota; class Entomophthoromycetes; order Entomophthorales; family Entomophthoraceae; genus Massospora; species Massospora cicadina. The sequence goes on from JAKSZP010004019.1 coordinate 84,569, forward strand.
TCTGTGACATTGGTTGTTATGGAGATGAAGTATGCCATCTTTGTTAACCTGTTAACATTCACTAGGATAGCAAAAAGCCTCAAGAGTTTGGCACCTTGACTATGTAGTCCATTGACACCAATTTTCATGGCCCTTTTGGAATCTTTAGTGGTTGGAGCAAGCCTTCAGGTAGACTTTAGTGAGGCTTTGTTTGTCAGCATACTCTAAAACCTGAGATGTAACTGGCAACGTCATGTTTAGTCCTGGCAACATGTAGATTCATTGGATTACCTTCATTGTCTTGAATCTTCCTGGGTTTCCGCCACCAACAAATAATAATAGTCTCAGAGCATCTCATTCCGTAGTTGGCCTTTGGGTACAAACAACCTCTGTTTTAGTACAGGATCTTATCTTTTAATGAGTAGTTGTGTTCTAATGTCTTGGCTGCGGCCAGTTTGTTGGGGGCCTTCGTGGTGTTCTTGAAATATTTGTCATCAAACTGAGCGGTGATCACTTCTTTGCAGTGAGTCATGATCTGCAAAAAGTTAACTGCCAGCTTGTCAGAAGGTAACAGGGTCTATGTATTGTGATCTCCAATTTTAGCTTCGTCACAAAAGTGGTTGGGTCACCAGCTTAGTACGTTGGGAACATGTTGGTAATTCCCAGCTTTTACTGAATGTTTAGGTCTTAATCTTTGAGGATTAGGGCCCATCAAGCCTGTCACTAATTCAGTTGGTGGGTCTTTGTGAAGTAAATCAGGTTCTTGTGGTCTGTGAGCACTTTGATGGTGTTTCAGCCTGCAGAGGTCCTTCTGACAGTGTTTTAACGTCTTGATAATTATTTTGAGATCCTTTTCATAGATTGGTTAGTTGCATTCTTTCAGGGACATCTTCTTTAAGTAATAGGCTACATGGTGTAGCTTACTATCATCCACCTCCTGTGACAAGACCGCCACAATGTCAAAGTCTGAGGCATTAGTCTCAAGTGCAATGGTTTGGAGTAATTGCCATGGCTAGCATGGGACTGAAACAAAGACTTGTTTGAGCGCCTTGAACGCTTTATCAGTTTGTTTGGTACACTCAAACTTGACACTATCTGATGTGAGGTGAGTCAGCAGGATTGTAATTTAAGAAAAACTTTTTGATTAAATCCTGGAAGAAATTGGCGAGCCTTAAGAAGCTCTGGACTTCTTTATGGGACTTAGGAACAGGCTAGGAAGCTACAATATCAATCTTGTTGGGGGTCGTTTAAAAACCCCTTTGGAAGATGGTGTAGCCCAGGAATTCTGCTTCAAATGATAAAGTTTACACTTTGGAGTTCTAAAAACAAGTTGTAGTCATAAAATCACTGAAAAACCATCTGAAGGCGCTATTGGTGATCTTTAGTAGAATGACCATAAATCAGTATATAGTTCAGGTAGGTGACACAGAACTCTTGAAGTAGCTCCCAATGACCATGTTGATGAGTTTCTGAAAAACACTTAGCGCATTGCACAGACCAAATGGCATCACCATGTACTTTGTAGAGTCTGTAGCGTGCCTCAAAGGCAGCTTTCTATTCATTGCCAGCCTTGATGCAAATCTGGTTTGACGCGTTTCATAGATCAACCTTAAAAAAATTTTCTCCAGTGAGATGGTCGCTTTATTTTGTTGGCATTGGGAATTATATACCATCTTTTGCCAGTGATGCTGTTTAACTTCTGTTTACACGTAGGATTATAACTTGCCACTCTTTCTCTTAACAAACAATAATGGTGAAGAGCAAAGCAACTCTGAGACTCAGATGAAGCTCATGAAAACATTTCTTCAAGGTACTTTATTAGCGTGATCTTTTCTTATTGGTTGCAACCATAGGTAGGCCATGGCCAGGTTGAGTTCCCAGAAGCAAGTCAATAGCATGGTCAAAATCTGTATGGGGAGGTATGACACCAGCATATTTCTTGATGAACACATTAGTCCTGTTCTTCAAGGATTCGGGGATAGACCCCTTCAGTAGGTCACAAGAGATGTCTTGGAGTGCATTTGTCAGGTTGGCATATTCAATACTCGGAGTTTGAAAAGTCTCTGCTTGAGAGAAAAATGATTTCCTTGTTTTCATAGTCCCAGCTTAAGTATTGCTTTATCATCAACAGGTAACCTATAATCATCAGTCAGAGTAAGTCAGCTAGGACCCAAAACTGGGTGGCCACCTGGATCTTACCAAGAAGAAATTCAATTGACACATTGCTAGGAACATCTTGGGTGCTTAAGCCATCCCCTAGGGTCATGGTGTTGCTCTTAGTTCTTCAGTTGAGTCCCAGCATTTTAACAACATATAGTTCAGCTAAGTTTTGTGTAGCACTGAAATTAAGCAGATCATCAAGAATATCTGGCTGCCTTTAGAGAGGATTTTGAGTGATAAGGCCAGTTAGTAATGAGATTAGTTGCTTATTACCAAGAGAGATGGTGTCTGAGAAGGTGCCTTCTGTGGGAAATTATGGTACAATTGAATGGTTTGTGGCAGAAGAAACAGAATCACTCATCAACATGGCACTTGTAGTCTTCTGTGCTGATTTTTAGTGAGATGATCAGTTGGTTCTTAAATCAGGGCAGCCCAATGGGTAAATGATTAAGGCTTGTTGCTGTACAAGTCACTGGCCTGCTTCAACACTTGAGGGGCAGAAGCGACAAGGGTGGTGATGCATGAGGTCCTTCATGTGGTTGCTGAGGCCATGTCAAAAATACAATGCAGCAAGCACATCTTTGATCTGAGTTTTTTCCACCAAGGAGAGGAAACGCTGCATGTAATCTTCCATGTTATTGGCTCTTTGGAATAATGACATTAACTTTGGGAGGTTTTGGATTTAGGACCCATTTTTGTAAAGTGGCTTTTAATAAGCGCTCCTTGAATGTGTCATAGTTCAAGCACAAGTTCTCATCCTCTTCCAAGGCTTGTGTGAACTAGTTGAGGGTGTCTTTCATCAATAATGAACTGATGAGAGGACCTTGTGGGCATTGTCATCATACTGTGTTGGTTAGATTTTTAATTGAACCCCAAGTATAATAAGTCCCTGTTGAATGTTTGCCAAGGTCATTTTGTTTATGGTGGGCAGTAGTAAGTTCAGCAGAGGCGTAATTCATTAGGTGGATACTGTAACTGCCTGGGGTATAGGTCACAGGCTGTAGCAGGCGATTGCGATTTGGATGCCAACAGTCCCTTAGCATAGTTATCCAAAGCCAAAAAAACAACATACAAGACTTCCCAACGTCAAAAATAGTAGAGGGCCCAGGTTACCAAGTTTTGATATGGTGGTCAAACTGTTATGGCCCAGGGAAAACTGAATATGTTCTCTTTTATGCATAATGTACTCAAATACTCCAAGAAAAAAGTGACAAAATAAGAACAAGGGCCAGGTGGGTAAGATACACGGTGCCCGTGGCAAGGTGAAATATAGCACAAAAGTTAGGATGACAGCCTCAGCAAAGCTTATTGCAGCAATGTATACCATGCAGATCTTGGTGTTATGTATGTAAGATGAGTTTAGTTGAATCTTCTGCATGGTGAACAAAGATAATATCGGAGTCAATGGAGCTAGCTGGATATAGGAAGTATCAGCATATGAAGCATCCATGGTTTTTTGCAGCATGTGGCAATTGAAATGGTTAAAGGCGTTTACAGGTTATATAAGAGTAATATAAACAGCAAAGGTAGGTTAAAAAAAACATATGTTTTTATAAAGGGTTGTTGACCATGAGGAAACTATGGGAAGGGTGAGTGCTTATATACTCACTGATAGGGGTGGGTTCAAAGATCCAAAATCCAAATCCAAATCCAAACTCAATTTTGTAATTGATTTGTTTCGTGAACAACGCGTTGTCAATGGTATGTCAGGGCTTTTGATTTGTGACATTGCAGTTGGGGATGGGTGTCACCAGCAGAAATTTGTTTCAGCCCATGCCTTGGCGGATGATACTTTAAATGCTAGGTGGTCCCTAACATCCATAGCTTGGAAGGCATCCTCCGGTGAAGAGGACCATGAATATTTTTGGACCCCCTAACCTTATACAAAGGCGTCGCTAGCTTAAACAGACCTAGCATAAAATTTTTGAGGAAAGTAAAAGTCCCAAAAAAGCTTCTCAATTCTTTAACCAAGGTTGGTGTGGGATAATCACAAATTGCCTTCTCCTTGTCTGTAGTGATCATGTGGTCTTTGTCAAAAACAACGTTGCCCAAGAAGGCGACCTGTGACTTGAAAAACTCACGCTTGCTGGTTTTCAGCGTCACGTTCACTACCTTCAAATGCTCCATTATTGCCATAAATGAATTTCATGGGATTATTTATTGGAGGAAAAACTCAGAATATTATCCATTTAGGCCACATTACATATACCCAACAACTCTCCCAAGGCTGCATCAATATGATTTTGTAAAATTGCAGTTGCATTCTTGAGCCCAAAAGGCATGACCTATAATTGAAAATCCCATTCCCAGTATGGAATTCAGTAAGCCATTTCCGCCCCTTTTTGATGCAAACCTGATTAAAAGAATGCAAACAAACAAATTTGGAGAAGACTTTAACCTTTTACTCATAGTGAGCAATTTGCAACTCCACTGGAACTGGATAAAGTAAGTATGGTGACATTATTCAGATTTCCATAACTCATGCAATGGCATAGAGCAACATCTGCTTTTTTCACAAAGAGAAGTGGTGAGCATACCAGAGAGGTAAACTGAAATGTGGCTCTTTTTGATAGCTGATTTCTACCCCAAACATGTAATGCTACTTTTTCCCATAAAAGTTAAAGGGTAAATTGGGTAGAAATGTAAGCTATGTCAACAGTGAGTTATAAGTCACAATCAAACTCATAATGAACTGGTAAGACACTGGTAGAAGCTGCATTAAATGAAGAACAACTCCTTCCAAAAAGGAAGATAAGTGTCATGATTTGTGCTGATAATAATAAGACTGGCCTGGAGCTCTGGGTTCATGACCACACAGAACACCTGCCATAATACCTGTGGTACAGCCATCCATATTGAAAGATAGAATATTAAAAAGGAAGCTTTGAGGACTATCTAGGAGTTTCTAGAATTTTAAATCATCAACACTAGTGTATAGTGGAACTAAAAAAGACACAAATAAATTAGGTATTTTTTGGAAACATTTTATTGAAACTTAAAATGGCAGAAAGCTGAGAAAATGGAGTGACAGCGGAACCTGTTGGGTTCTGTTACCTTATAAGCTCATCAAACAGTATGGAGACTCAAACAATTCCCTTAATTATCAGAAATAATTTTGCAATTTCAATTACACCAAATTAGCATCCAAAATTCCATGACTCTGGATCAATCCTGGTCTGGCCAGCTAACTCACGCTTAAACTTTGTCACCAACTTCACCTTCTACTATGGTTATGCTTGGAGGATTGGCATCGCTTTGTTCAGCAGGTGACTTGATGCTCCCATGGCCAGGCTGCATATGGCTGGTCCCACTGAGTCAGTAAAGTCTTTGGTGCACCTGTACCTATCAGGGAAAGGCTTGCAATTATCAGTGATGAAGAGCCAAGGCAGATAGAAATTCCCACGCTGAAATCAACTTACTTAATTTCCTCTTGGCGGCACTCAGTTTAACTGACCTTGGTGAAACTTGAACTGTCAGAAACCTTTTGAAGGAAAAAATCTCTGTCAACCCCACGTCAGATAAGGTCCCTGGCCGCTGCCACCTCCCCACACACCACATATATTTTCTGTACCATCTCATGTGTGATTTTTATAGGGTAAAGTGACGCAATTTCCAAGGGATAGAATGTCACCCACTTCTCATCTACCATATGGGCTAAATCGTCCATGGTGATGAGGTGGATGGCTGTTGGCTACTTCAATCTCTTTATATAGAATGGGAATAACCCCTGGTTCAGCTGCAGGTGTTGCTCCCCCAAACTTACATTAATGGCACTTCTGAAGTGGGCTTCATCAGAGGTGCAAGGCTGAGTTTGCGCACCTTTGGCCATTGAAAAATTTACCTGAGTGTTGACTTTAAACAAGGGAATTACTAATACCTGCTCACTCTTCAGGGATAACATTAAGGTATAATCTTTTAAGTTAGTTCTATTATCAAGTTTGGCCACCACTCCACTCCCAAAATAATTGTGTACAGGAGTTTTCTAACTGCCAAGAAGCGGTCAGCCAAGAGGTACTTGCCATCTATAATCAACCAACCCCTGAACTTTCGTGTGGGAGTACCCTGGGAGGCCCTGCCCTAGCCATACCACCAGGAAAGTAGTTTAACTCAAGGTAGTCAGCTAAATCTTGGTCATTAAAATTTTATTGGCCATAATATCCACAAAAATAGTTGTTCTAAATTCATTAAAGAAAAAAGTGTAGCAGAAAGCATAAAATCCCAGATAGACTTTGTTTATAAACAGATAAGGCAAAAATTCTCCTTTAAGATCTCTATCAGGCATAATCATGCCACCAGAATAAGTTTTTTCATCAAAAAGGAGAGTTATAGTTGGCCACCCTCATTACTGAGGGCATATACCCCCACATTATCCTAAGCAGTAGCATACTTACGCGCATATTTTAATAATAGCTCTTTTTCAACCTCCTGAGCGTAAAAAATCCTAGTGGTGTTCAAGCGAGAGTTCTCAGGGGTGATATTAAAAGAAATCATATCCAAGCTGGATCTAAAGGGCTTATGATCAGCTCATTCACATTTATAAAATTTCTGCTTAAAACGGCGTTTTTGGGCTTCAATCGCACAATGCCCAATCTAATAGCTGGCTGATCATTTCTATCCAACGCCATCACAGTGAAGGCCCATTGGGGGTTTGGCTGGTTCTGCAGAAAAGAGTTTTGGAGGGGGGATCATATCAAATGTGTTAGTAGTTTTTAGATTTGGGGCTAAACTTGTCCAAACCTTGAATTCCTCCAAAACAGATGGAGGACCAGTAGAAGTTATTTCCACATTCAATGCAAAGTCAATGTTTTTGGGAGCAATAATATAGGAGGTATCTACATATGAAATCATTGCAGCTAATCTGACTGAGATATAAAATTAAAGACTCAGAGCTAGGCCCCCGCACACCTTAATTTCTCAAAACTGATAGATAGAAAAAAAAGTCTCCTCCCATTTTAAAAATGTGCATTAGTTTTCAGGCCCAGTATCTATAGGGGTCTCCATGGGTGAAACAATAATGGCCAAATTACCATCCCTCCTTTCTGGTTGGGGTAGAGAAACCACACTAAGAACTTCAATAAGATTCAAGCCAAAATGGAGAGTCTGCTATACCAAAGAATTTTTTGCAGAAGTATTCAAAGTTGAATAAAGAAATGACATTTTAACTACGTCAGACAGAGGTAGGGTCTGGGCCTGGTTTCAAAATTCATTTTTGATATACATTAAAGGGCGTCCATCCTGATGCAGAGAAAAGAACTTTTAGAATGTTTGGAGTGATGACACATCAGGACGACGCACTTCCAGAAAGCATTCCATACTTTTCAAAGATTTCCATGAAAGTGGATTTTCTTATAACACTGATAAACCCCAGTCAGCTGCACTGAGGTGACAGCCAATACAGCAAATTCACCCTGTGAGAGGGAAGAAGAGTGATTTTAAATTTTTGTGATAGAAACTTTCAAAGAGTTGGAAGATAGCGCCTGTGAATTTCAGTTAATATTTTAGGGTAAGTCTCAGAATTATATCATAGGATCCTAAAAGAATCTAAACCACCAGGTATGAGCAGAAAGGGTGGGAGCTTCCCAGTTGGCCATAGCAAGAATAACGCTGAGATGCACTAAAAGTAACCAAACAAGAACAGTATAATGAGCAGAATAGATACCGTGATGAATGGTCAACACACCTAGTTAAGGCTCATAAAAAAGCCCCACTCAGATAAATCTCATTCAAGTTTAGTAAAAGGGTTGGTCAAATAATGCAAGAGAGTGTATGTAACTCTCTCAATCCCTGATAGGTGGTTGTAAATGCACAACACCACCACCAGGGAACAACCTGATAATGGTAAAGTAAAGAGGGAATCATCAAGTGTAACAGATGGAAAATCCCAGTTTCCAACTGCAATATTAAAATGATTCTTTGGTGCACCAACAAGCAACCAAAGCAGCCTAACCAAGTAGGGAGAGATCTGGGCACCAACAGCGCCAAACATTGCCTACTACTTGTTAGTTATAAAAGTCCTCTGGGGGTTGGTCCAACCCAACCACTCGAAAAAGCTCCTTAACCAGATACCCAAAAAAGACCAACAGGTAAGTGAGGTATGCTAACCCTAAAACAACCTTTTTTTATTCAAAATAAAAAGGGCCTGCCAAACAGAGCTCGTCTGTGGAGAAACTGACAATGCCCCCCAGGAAGGGAATGCTAGGGAAAAATTCTAAAGTGAGCTTCAGAATTGGCAGGCACGCCTTATAAAGGCTGCCCTTTGGGGCCTCACCCAAATCATTGATTAGGCTCATATGAGCTTAATCTACAACTTGGGCAAGGCAAAAACCCCGCACAAAATGACTGAGCCAAAAGTATTTTTAAAGCGATTTGACTCAGATTTAGAAAATCCAAATCTGAGTCAAAATGTAACAATTTGAGACAAACTCAATTGTTACATCAAGGGTGCCAGTACCAAAAGGACCTTAAGGCAAGGGCGTATAAGTTTTTAAATTATAACATACCAAAATTGCGAGGACTTAGTTCTACCCCAAGGAGGAGTACATTACCAAGTGCAGATTTGAATTTAAGTTCTTGGGTGCCTTGATCTGGAGGGGTCCAGGCTTCCCCAATGAGGAATTAGAATTCATAAAATAATTTAGATAAAATGAAGCGACCTATATTTATGGTGGCCTCCTTGAGGAGGTCGCCAAAGAGATCAAACTAAGGGACCATATAATAAGCAAAACAAACGGGTTTTCTTATCAAATAAGTTAGTCAACAAAGAAGATTGGTCCTAAGAAACTACTTTTGAAAGATGAGGTAATATAATTTTCCTTTGAGCGAGGCACTGTCAGTGACGTGGTTGAGAAAGATTAGACTGGGCTCTCAATTTGAAATTCATAACACCCAGTGGAGAGCACAGAATTCCAGGGGCACAGTGGTCCAAATGACTTGGAGGAGCGGTGTTCTAGCGTGGACGTGAGGAAAGTAAAAGTTCAGTAATGTAATGAATGCCTTAAGACAAACCAAATGGCTGTGATGGAGGCAATCGTGGGCCTTATAGGTGCAGCCCCAATGGTGGGGGAGGCAGGGAGGATAACAACTCCTCAGGGGTTTCACATTTTCTGGCCTTTAATTTTTATAAATAAGTTTCCTGGATTGACATAAAACGTTTCAGGTCCGCTGCAAAGTTGGTGGCATAAATGGAGCACAAAGAGGGCCCAGGTAGAGTGCCAGGGCTGAGCTCACCCTGAGAAGGGTGCTCCAGGCCCCTCAGGCGAACAAGATCTTTCATATGAGGTTAGGTGTGAGTCCAGACTCCGGATATGATGAAATGGGATTGCTATGATGATGTCCACACAGCAAGCAACCTCAGATGAGCCAGCGGCAGGGCAAAGAGCCAGATTTGAGACAAATGAATGTCCAATAGTGGCAGATGATAGGATGAGTTGTCTGGAGCAAATTTTTTAGTGAGATTTATGATGATCGTCTTGGTGGCGGGGTTGCTTAAACATACAACCCAGTTGACAATCATTGGACAAGTACTAGAGCTGCGGCGCACTTTGCTGGATCAATTGGTAAATATGTTTTAATTGAACAATGTCAGAGGGAGTACGCAGCAGGCTGAGTGCAAACACATAATTTAATATTACAACTAGAGTGAGTAACAATAAACTGACAACAGCACCTGGGAGGGGCTGTTATCTTATAAATTAGGGAAAATATTAGGGGGGTATCATGGGAATAAACCCTTGGGATTTGATGGTGAGCTCCAATTGGCTGAGGGGAGTGGTGGGCTGGGGTATTCAAGACCTTGACAAAATTTAAAAAAGAAAACTTTTAAAATTTTTTTAATATTTTTGGGCTAAGTAAGGTCACCAGTGCCAACCTTTAACCTGACCATATGAGTCAGGCTGTCCAAGCATCCCAACCTGCCCAAATCTGTTCCAGGGGTTGGGAAGAAAGTGTTGGCCCACTTGACAATCATCCAAGTGTAACTGGGACTAATCAATTTTCATCTTTGGCAGTCCATAATGGAGCTTTTAGCCCAAAATTTGCAAATTTGGCCTCGTGGTCATCACAGCCTGTTTTTTTGTGAATTTTGGCAAAAATTATCATGGGAGGGGTGAGTCCTAGGTGCTTGTTTATGGCCCCTGGCTTGGGCAACCTCTCTGAAAACACCCTCTATCAACTCTAACAGGGTAGAGGAGAGGGAAGAGGCAGTGGTATGCGATCCCTTGGGGATAGAACAGTGACCCAGAGCTCATCCACCACATTCTCCAAGTCACTTAACTATGACAAAGGGAACCTGGGCCTTTGGACCATTTTGGTCCTGAAGGGATGCTGGTCTCTTTCCAGGAATAGGGCTGGGCCCCAGGTCCTACAATACCCCTTACTTTTTCAACTGGGAGGATTCCCCACTGAGAGCGTGGACCAGGGCACAGTTTTTGTGCTTTTCAGGATCTTTATGGTGAGGATGGCAGCGATGTTCTGTGGTGATGGGGGCTTAAGGGTGGGATGCATGGAATTCTCACACCAGCTCCTTGAAGTTTGCAAATTGCGTGCACACACACAGCTGTTTTCATACGTGGGTAGCCTTTCCAGATGACCAGGTATAGGAAAGATCGGCAAGTTTTCTTGGAAGAAAGGATAGCATCTACCTCTGCTTCCTGGGAGTCCCCAACAACAATGGGCTCAGGGGAAGTTGGCCTTTCCCCCTTAAAGGGGGACAGAAGAGAGGTGTGGAGACATTGTGCTGATTCCAGTGCGCTGGCAGCTTCAGAAGATAGGCTCCATTGCCAGAGCTTTCTCAACATCAAAGGGGCCCAAGCATTTGTCTGCCAACTTCCTGGTGGGATCTTTTAGGGGGAGGTTCCTTGTGTCCACAATGACAAGAGAGCCAACTTTAATCTAATGTCTGGGGAGGAGTTTCTTGTCAGAAAACTCTTGTAGTCCTCAATGGCCTTTGCCAAGTGTTCATGGACCAGGTTTTTGTCTCAAGGATTGATTTTATGCACTCCTCAGCTACTAGAACTGCTGAGAAGAGCCAGGGTCCAATATGGAAGGAGGGGTTGTACCCCAGGGTGGCCTCAAAGTGGTATAAATTAGTAGAAGAGTGGATGTAGTTGACGTATGCAAACTGGTTTAGGGGCAGGTCCTTAGCCCAGATGTCTTGCGAGGCAGTTGCATAACAATGCAATTACTGCTCCAGTACCTAGTTCACCCTCTCAGTCTTCTCATTGAACTGGGTTTGGAGGCGTTTGACCTTCAGGGCTTGATGCTGAGAAGGGTCAATAATTCCTCCCAAAACCAGGCAGTGAACTGGGGGATACCTATCACTCACTATCTCCTTGAGGGAGACCAAATATGGTGAAATAAGGTTGATAAACAAACCCACGGTCTTTACTGCAGTTATATCTGATAGGCAGGAGATAAAGATAACGAACTTGGTAAATCAGTTGATGACTACCATAATGGCGTATAAGCCACAAGAGGGTGGGAGTTCCAAAATAAAGTCCACAGAAACTGAGGTTCATGGGCCCTCAGCCTGCTGCAGATATTGTAACATCCCTTCTTGCCTGAGCGGTCTGATTTTGCATGCGCACAAATGATGCAACTGGCAATACAGGCGTGAACATCTTTAGAGAACCTCAGCCAGTTTTAGGCTCACTTGATGAGGTCCATGCACTCATTGGTTCCAGAGTGATCTACCTCTGGGGTGATGTGGTGCTCCTCAATGAACCAGGTGCACAAAGAAGGGGGACCCAAACTCAGTCACAAAACCATATTGTTTCATCTTTCATAGTATAATTAATCTTTTTCGTTCTTGAACTCCAAATCTTCATATAGATCAACTAATTTAAGGAAGCAAGTTTGAGATGCAAGGATGCAAGAGAGGAGTGGTGTATCCAGGGCCAGGTTGGTAAAGGACACCATGGGATGGCTTAAGGAGAGGATCTGGGAGGGGGTACTACAGTGGTAAGCTTGGGAGGTCCTCCCCACTATCAGGTGACTGGGAAAGGTTTTTGATTTACATGTCTGGTAAGACATTCAGGAGGCCTTTGATGGATTCATACTCAAAGTGAAAACCACAGAGGACCTGATAGGAGCGTGTTTGATGATGCCCCAACCTCTGAAGTTTGAAGTAATAGAAAAGGTCCTTTTGATCCTTTTGAACAATGATTTTGTGCTGGGAGCCCTACAGGAGGTAACGCCAAAGATTGAGTGACCAAGACACTGCCGCCAACTCCTTGCCATAGATGGGTCAAGCTTGATTGGTTGAGGTGAACTTGTGGGAGAAATAAGCCACACGAGGTTTGACTCATTCATGCTCTTGTAGCAGCACGGTGCCTACTGCCACTGAGGAAGCATGACAGGTTGCTAAAAAGGGTAGAGAGGTGTCTTTGTGGCGGAGGACTGGGGCTGTCAAGAAGGCCTCTTTGATAGCCTTGAAGGCATGTTGGCATTTGGGGGACCACTTGAAGGGAACATTCCTCCCTGTGAGGGGATGAAGGGAACCGCCAGCTGAGCAAGGGCTTAAGAAAACTTCTATAAAAAGGTTATTGTGCCAAGGAAACTGAAGAATTGTTTTTGGGTAGTTGGAGAGGGCTTTAATTTGATAGCCTCAAGCTTGCAGGGGGGAACCTAAAAGCCATCCTTTAAGACTAAGTTTCCTATAAAGGTCACTTCCTCCTGAAGAATTCGCACTTGGAAGGTTTTATGAAAAATCTCACCTTGTGAAGGGCTTTCACCATAGCTTCCAAGTCTTTGGGTATGTTGTTTCAGGGTGGGGGAATGGATCAAGGTATCATCAATGTATGCGATGGCGCATGAAAAATGAATATCTTCAAGTACGTTGTTGATTAAGGTTCTGGAAGGTGGCTGTGGCATTCTTTAACCCAAAGGGCAGCACCCTAAAATGGAAAAGCCTCGTTTGGTGCGAATAGCCATGAGTCACTCTTGCCCCCTTGCCATTCTTACCTAATTAAAGGCATCTACCAGGTCCAAAATTTTAGAAGATGTGAAACTTGTCGATAGCCTGGGCAATAGATTTCTCTAAGGGAAAGAGGTACAGATCAGGGACTATGATATTATAAAAATGACCGTAGCTGACACAGGAGCGCAGGAAGCCATCTGACTTTCTGGAAAAAACTATGGGTGAGGCGATGGGGGTATTTTTTGATAAGCCAACCTTTCTCCAACATGTCGTCCAGTAAAATCCTCAGGGCCTTGTCCTCTTCCTTTGTGTATGGGTAGAGGGGTCAGTCAATAATTAAAAAGTTCAGCCTTCAACTGGAATGACAGGGCATTTTCCAAATTCGGTGAAGTTTTTCCACCAAAGACATATTAATAAACGTCCTTGTATAAAGCGAGAATGGAAGGGAAGTCTGGTGGGAAGTCTATTGGGGTAGGGTCTTGGGGAGAGATAGAGCTAAGTGAGGGACCCAAGGAAAGAGTATTCAGAAGCGGAAACTCTTCACTCAGCTTATAGTTTGTGAGTTTTAGGGGTTACTCTTAAGGTTGATCCTAACCTGCTGGCGGCGCCACCATCCCTCCCAAAATTACAGGGTATAGTAGATCCTATACTGCCAAAAAATGGTCGCAAATCCCAAAGTCATGAATGGAGAAGAGTGGGGGACATCAAATGCCATGACAATTTAGTGGCTCAGATGAAGCGCCTAGGATAGATGAAGCTTCCTCCATCACCAAGTCCAAGGAGCGTGCTACACTGAGGTCAATTGAAGTTGCCCATCGCTCCCATATCTAGGTGGTTATTGTATGGCGACTTCACTTGACCTTATCAGAAAGTAACCAGAAACAGTGATCAGACCTATTCTTCTTTATTTGGAAGAGCAAGTGAGGGAGCAGCAAAGGCGGGAGCATGGCCCATGCTAAGGATTAGGCAGTTGGGAGGCGTGGGGCTGAACTTTTCCAGAGGCAAAAGTGACATATCCTCCTCGCACTGATGGTGAGGTGACAGTTTATGAGTACACCTGTTCCCACCTCTTTGAGGGAAAATCAGGGGTCGGGAATGGAGACAATAGTGTAGTACAAATCAGTCTCAGGATCCTGGGAACCCAGCAAAGTTCCCTCATGGGCAAGTGTAGAAACAGGGGACACAGCCAGCGGTTGCGCGCGCGCCTCAGAGGGGGAACGTCAAAGGTGGGTCCAGCAAGGGGTAGAGGGCCACAAGACTGGGGGCCGCTTCACTTTTCTTTGGCCATTGGCTGATGGAGGAGGGGGTAGCATGCAGTGCAGCAAGGGCAGCAATGGCTAGTGTGGGTACGTGGAATGGTCTGGCCCTAATTGAACGGGCTACAGAGAAATCAACCTCTAATGACCCTGGGAGAGGGTCCCAGGATAGGTGGCAGAAGAGGATGCATCCAGGGCATCCCGGAAGGCAGAGACAGTGATATCAGAGGAAATGGCACAGAGGGGACCAGTACGGAAAAGGCTTCAACAAGGGAGGGAAAGTCTTCATCTGACTGCCCCAAGTTGAAGAGGCAGAGGAGGCGCAAGGGTCTCAACTCAGGTGCCTGAACAGCTGAGGTGATTAATGAAAGCAGCGAAGTAGGGTTGCCATTATTGTCCACAGAGAAGAGCACCCCCCTTAACCAGTGGTTGGCATCCCCTTCCAGGGCGTCAAGGAGTGTCACACTCTGTTGGGCGTCAGAGGGTGGAGGAGTTTTCCCACTTTCAGTGAAGTGCACCTATAGCTCCACCAGGACACCCTGACTTATAATCCACCTCGTCAGAAGTGATAGGAGGGACTCCCAAACCTATTAGCTTTACTGGGGGTTTAACTGATGGTCAGGGCTTGATGGGATGAGATCTATTCCATTATATCTTGTTTAAAAGCTCAGATGAGCAAGGCAGCAGACCAACAAGAGAAGACCAGGTTGCAGAGGGAGTGCAAGTTCAGCGTGATGGCATAGGCCAACACTTTGCTGACGCCAGATAGGAGGGTAGAGATGGCCAAGGTAAGTGGTTAGTTCATTATGTCAGAGATCAGCTGAGACTAATTATACTGGGCTTCCAATTGGGGTGCGTGAATGCCCAATGGAGAGCCCATAATTCCAGGAGCACAGCGGTACAAATGACTTTGAGGAGCGTTGTTTTACCATGGATGTAAAATAAATAAAAGTTTAGTAGCATACTGAAGACCCCAAGGAAACCCAAATGGCTGCAATGGGGGCAACCATGGGTCTTGCAGGAGCAACCTCTCAAGGTCGGAGGAGGAAGGGATGATGACACCTACTTGGGGTTTTGCAGTTGCTGGCCTTTAGTATAAAACTAGTGTCACATATTGATGTTGGGCGTTTCAAGTTCCGCTGTAAGGTTGGTGGCAGAAATGGAGTGCAAAGGTGATCCGCGCAGAGCACTGGGGCCAAGCTCTCCCTGAGAGGGGTGCTCCAGGCCCCTCAGGCAAATAAGATTTTTCACATGAGGGCTAGGTGGGGGACTTGACTTGGTGACAATGAATAGGGTCACTATGATGCTGTCCCACCCAGAAAGCGACCTCAGGTGAGACATTAGTAGGGCAAATAGCCAGGTTCAAGACAAACGGATGCACAATAGTGTCAAGATGAGAGGACGCATTGTCTAGAGAGAATTGTTTTATAAGATTTATGATGATCTACCGGTTGATGGGGTTGATTGATTGTACAACCCATTTGACAATCATTGAGACAAGTACTGGAGCTGTGGCACTCTTTTCCAGATTGAAGGGCAGAATTTAAAAAAAAAATGACAGACAGAGTCTTCAATAGATTAATTAGGAACATGGGGTTATCATTGCAACATGGTGAGAGAGTTACAATTAACTGACAACAGCCCCTGGGAGGGGCTGTTGTCTTGTGAATTGGGGAAAGGATTGGGGAGAGGTATTAAGGGATTGGCCCCTTAAGATTTGATTTTGGGCTTCAATTGGCTGGGGGATTGGTGGGCCAGGGTATTTGATACCTCAACAAAATTAAATACTTCTAAAACTTTTTCCAAAATTTTTGGTCAAGTCAGGTCACCAGTGCCAACCTGAGACCTGACCGTTCAAGTCAGGCTGGCCATGCATCCCAACCTGCCCAAATCTGTTACAGAGGATTGGGAGGATTGTGCTAGCCAACTCAACAATTGACCAGGTGCATAATTGGGACTTGATTTGATCTTTCATCTCAGGCAATACAGACCAGCTCCCCAGGCCCAGAATTCAAAAAGTGGGCCTTGAGGTCATCACAACCTATTTTTTTGTGAATTTTGGTAAAAGTTGCCAAGGGAGGGGTGAGTCCTAGGAGCCTTTTTGTGGCCCCTGGCTTGGGCAACCTCTCTGCAAACCCCTCTACTACTCTAACAGGGTAGATGAGGTGGGAATAGGTAGTGTTAGGCGATCCTTGGAGGGTAGACAGTGACCCAGCGCTCCTCCACAACCTGCGCCAAGTCACTTAACTGTGACAAAGGGTCCACCTGGGCCTTTATGCCCTTTTGGTACTGAATAAATGCTGGCCCCTGCCCAGGCATAGAGGTGGCCCCCAGGATTTTAGGCACTGCACCCAATTTAACTAATAAATGCAACTTATCATCCATTGTCATACTATAACTCAAGTAATCTCACACTTGTGTGATTGAATGTAATTGAATAACTCTAGATTTGGTGATATGGTAGATTTAATGAAACTCAAAGCACCATTCTCCTAGAAAATATACAGTCTGATTAAAATTAAGAAATAACTGGTAAACTTCAGAGCCATTAATATAACACTCTCCAACTATCACGCAACCCCCAGAACCAACCTGGGCATATTTTGCCCTTACCTAGCGTTGGTCCAGTTTGTTCTTCATGTAAAGCATGCACACTAGCTTAATCCCCTTGGCTTCACTCCACTCAGATTTATTGATACAATCTGTCCGCAATTATGTCACTAACCATGCAAAACTGGCTTATGCCTGCTGTTGAGATTCTCCTTTAATTGGGGGAAGCCCCAACTAAGGGTTGCAACCCGCCTATAGGCAGATGCCATATTAGGCTCCCCATTAATTTTAGTTGAACCCAATATGAAGTATTGTGGATCAACTCCAATAAATATATGATTAATAATTGACATTGTTAAGGGTGGTTAGCCAAGCGGGTAAAACTGCTTCCACCCCTAGTGCAGGTTTTGAGTTCGAAACTTGTACTGGCTTGAAAACATTCTTGGTGTGGTATATTTGTCCCAAGGTCAACCCACCTCAAATAAAAAAAATAATTGACATTGTTGACTAATACCAAGGATGTCAAACAATCAATTGGGTTTGTGTGGAATTATATCTGATGCCAAACCCAATCAATTAACCCTTTAGATCACCAGAAAATTATACCAATGATTGTCCCACTCCACTTGTATTAATTTTTATATCATTTATCTTTATTGGCAACATATGCTGACACGTTCCCTATTCCAATTCCTCCCCTTCCAAATCCTGATTTTAGCCTAAAGGTCATATAAATTCCTTGTGGCTTATTTAAATAAACATACCATTTCTCACCTATTTCTTTTTCTTATTTAGCTTTATTAAAGCCTTGATGGCTATTAACTTGCTAAGGCTTTGGGCCCTGAATTAATAGGGCCAGGTTGGAGTTGTTCCCTCATTGTTGGATTTCACAGATTTGTTTATTCTCACAGGCGCATTTTTCACCTAAAGCCAAAAATTAATTTCAGGAGAAGTTGTTTCTTAAATGCAGGATAAAAATTAGGGGGTTGTTGGCCACTTACATATTAAAAAATAAAAACCTCAACTAAGATAAAAGATTGATTTTTTAGGTATTTATTAGTTGCAATAAGAGGGTCAAGAAGTGAAACCTCATAATAAGTTGAGGCTAGTATTTAAATGTTGAGGCTCAAACTTTGGATTGCTTAGTAACATTCAAATTAGAGAATATTGAAATTTGACCTAATGGATCAGTTGAGAATCGCCTCACTTCAATGTGAGGGAAAATGGGGAAGTGAAAGCCAGAAAGATAAACTCATGAGGCAGGGTTTTTTAAATTTGAACCAATCAGAAGGCGGGAAAAGCTTTTCACCTTTCTGAATCCCCTCTAACCCTATAAAAGGGGCCAGTCTCCATAGGGCTGTACTAAAATATAAGGGGCCTGGAGAGGAGCCTCACATGGACTCCCCAATATTGGCTGACAATTCAGTGCAATCTGACTGCCTGAACTTATTTTATTTTCCCTAGTATTAATAAAAATGTTACCCAATTTGAGGGGTTCCATCAGGAATCAACCATGGTCTTTTGGCTAATATTTTTATCATTTACCTCTGAACCACTCTTTTCAATACATCAGACTTGTAATTACCTAACACCTATGTGCTGACACTTACTACCCTTAAGGATACACTCATTTTATCAATATGCTTAGTCAAATTAAAAATAGCCTCAATTATGATATTATGTTAAGGATTGCTTCTCTCAACCATAAGTCACCTTTAATTGCATTTTGTGAAGAAATTTGCTACCAAATTACTGCAAAGCAGGTCATCGACCACTCAAATAAAAAATTTTAAAAACTAGATTATGTATGATGAGAATTAGAATTCATATGCATCCTTGCTATAATTCTTCACAACTATTATTAACTAATACAATCAATAAAATATCTTGTTATACAAGGTACTTGAATGTTTAGAAATATATATTGTTTTTCTTATGAACATCTTTCAGGATTACTGCTTGGTTACTCACTGGTGCTTAAGGTATTAAGAAACTATCTATATAGAACCAATTGCAGTATGCTTAGTACATTACAACTGGTGTAAATGGGAGCCAAAGCCTTATAACCTACCTAATTGGCATATAAAAGAGTGAATTTAACCTTATATAAATGGTAAAAGGCCTCAATTTAAGAAAAAGTAGCATTAATTATAGTGCTATGAGAAAACAAGGATCATTAAAATGTGAGGAATAGTCCAGGTTAAGATCTGGAACTGGATTAGGATACTAAATCCTAGTATAATATTGAGAAGCCAATAGATGAGGGCATATAATGATAGTTTGATTTGAAAACTTTGCAGTGATTCTTGAACAAGGTCTCACCATTTTATGTTGCTATAACAATTATTAATAGATTGTCATACTAATTTTAATCACATTGGTTGGTGGAGCATTGAGAAGGTATTTCATGTCAAATTCATTTAGGTGTGAATTCATCATCATTAACTGTTTATTATAAAAAATTATTGTTAATCATTTCAGGCTGTAAGCCTGATAAAGAATTGATCAATAAATACCAATAATCAATATAGACTGAGATTGCCTAAATAAATAAACAAATTGAAATCTTAAAGTCAAGGCTTCACACCTACTAGGGCAAAGTCATGACAATCTCAACAATTAGCTATGAGATTTTACTAAAAAATACAAAATATATACCAGTACCACTGCAAACCCAAGTTCTACAAGAGTAAATATATCTTTAAATTTAGTATGTCTATACTTGAATGCCTTCCCATCCATAATAGTACAATTGCACATATAAAGGATATAAAAGTGTCTATCAATTATATAAAAAAGTTCAAAATGTGATTAAATTTAGTTTTAAGCCTAATTTTAAGATTATATCTGTTGAGTGTATATCACAAAATTTATCTTTATCAGATTTTGCTCAAGCTGCATGGTATTCTCCTACCATACTTATCACATGTAACCAAAGGTGCTTTTAACTTTATACTATTATTTAATGGAAAATAAATTATCTAACTACACTGAAGTCCTTTTGATTGTAATATTCATGCTTCTAATGCACTTTTTCATTTAGATGAATCACATCATGTAGACTATCATATACCTCTTCCTACAACACTTTAATAGGAAATGTTAGGTATAAGCATTATGCAATATCAGCATTATTACCCATACTCCTCATCTATCATATCAGGATAGGTAGTTTACAACATATACTGATGTGGTATGAGTCCTAGTTATCACTAATAATTGGTCTGAAATTTCTCTTTTTTAACACATTATTGCTTATTTAACATAAGGTTAAGTTATTTAAAATAATAAATGAAACTTATTATGAGCACTTCCAGCTTGGACAAAGTTTATATACTAATGTTAGTAAAAATGAAATTGATAGAACAAAACACTTCATAATACAATACAATATAACAGATAGATCTATAATAATAAAACCAAGTATTTACATGTGTGTGAAATGCAGCCAAAAGTATGGCATGTAGAGTTTTGATAATCTCAACATAGGTAGATGGGATGGGGTCCATGTGCACATCAAAGACAGGTTTAAATTTTATAATAAAAGAACAACTCTTATATGTAAGAAAGAAAATTATATGATAATAATGGTGATCAGTATATTGTTAATGCTGAGCAGTTTTATATTTGCTGAATTGATAGTTTAAATATTTTTCCAATTGGTTGGTGGCCATTTGGCTAATTTTTAAGTTAATCATTTTAATAAGTGATTGGTAAATTTATAGTTTAATAGTTTTGCCAAACAGGTAGTGCTTTTAGGTTGATTCAGTAGGTTCAAAATGGTTTTGGGCAAAATAAATTAGTATTTTTTGCTGATTTAATAGGTTTGATTACTTACCACTGCCTCCCGAGTTCGATCCCGGTAATGGACTTTGGGTAGGGGACGATTTTGACTGTGTTGGCGTTGCGCACCAATGCCCTGAACCGAGATAGCAAATAGCAAAGGCGATCCATGGAGTTCCTGGCCTATCATACGCTGCGCATGGAGGTTTTCTGGGTTTTATCCTCCTCTCCCATTTTCTTCACTTCCCTAATCGGTGCGGTATCGTCCCCAGGTCGGCCCACCTCGAATATATAAAATAAAACAGGCTGTTACTATAAATACCAAAGATAAATGATAAAACAACTGTTATTATTGAATCTAATAAAATTTGACCTTTTAGTCCCATGTTGTAATATGATATGTTATGGATTCAAAAATTATAAAGCCAAGTAACGCTGGATAAATTAAAAACTTTCTAGATCTGTTTATATAGTAACTAGTGGGTAAATTACTACATGCAGCGAAGCTGCAGCTACTTACTAGCATAAATATTAGTATATAGAAAAAATTATTTTTAGTGAAAAAATTATGATCCTGCCAGGGATCGAACCTGGAATCTTGAGTTCCGTAGACTCACGCCTTATCCATTGGGCCACAGGACCTTGTTCTATAAGTTAGAATAAATTACTAGATAAAAATGATATGATACATAAAAAAAATTTACTTCCTATTGATACAAACCTATTTGCTAACGTATAATTGGTCTAAAGTATCTGAAAATATTTCGTCTTTAAAAATATAATGTAAACACTAATATAATAAGGTGTTTACATGGGGTATGGTGACCAAAAGATTGTACATTACAGAAAACTAATAAAATAAAATCAGACTAAAATGCTCAAGTAAAGAAAATAGCTAAAACATAAACTAGACTAAAAACAACCAGGTGAAAAACTGGTAAACCACTCAATTGACAATGGCAGAGGGGAAGGGGGTTGTGAGGTGCTTCCTCAATGGCTTTTTCCTCCAAAAGTAATTTGTGGTCCAAAGCTGAGAGCAAGAATGTAGGGGCATCAGATGTATAGGGCTCAATATCACCTAAGGAAGAATATCAAAGAATAGGCTCATATGAATAAGGCCACCAATATACTCAGCAAGGTCTTGTTTAAATTCAAATATAGGTGTTTGAGGAGTTTAACAAAGGTGACAATATTGGTATGTGTGATTTTAGATTTTAGATTTTTTGCCACCACTGCAACATTTTGGATGGATTCATTGGCTTTTTGGTGAATCTTAAGAAGACCTCACTTAACTAAAGGGTTGAGACTATCTGGGATGTCAGGGGGAGCTAGACCCTTTGCAAGCAAGTAAATATTATCATAAAAAGATAAAATAACTTACTTATATTTTTTGCACTTTATATAAATATTAGTAAGAAAGCTTTATGACAAGTATAAAAGATGTAAATATGAGTTAATTTAGTACTGATGGAAAGAAAAAATATATATTTCTTCTTATTTGCTTTACATACCATATCTAAATAATAAACTTTGAAGATTACATATAATTACTTTATATGAGCAACCTCAATAGGATCAGCATAGGACTTGAAGAATATAAAAAAGCTTGGTATATTCTTGTACAATTGAAAAATTAGATTCATGTAGAGTTTTTAAATTTATGTACTTATATATCAGGATATACCACTGCCTATAACGTTTAATCCCAGTAGTGAACTTTGGGTAGGGGATGATTATGACTATTTTGGTGTTGTGCACCAATGCCCCAAACTGAGATAGCAGATAGCAAGGCGATCCATGTAGTTTCTGGCCTATCATAAGCTGTGTGTGGAGGTTTTCCAGGTTTTGTCCTCCTTACCCATTCATTTGATTTCCCCTTAATCAGTGAGGTATCATCCCCCAGGTCAGCTCACCTCAAATAAAATTAAAAATATAAAATTATATATCAGGATATATAATTTAGGTAATTAAATCACCTTAATTTAAGATTTGGTAATCTTAAATCTTGCCTTGTACATGTTTATCAGTATCTTTTTTAGTAACAATAGGTCCCAACCCAAGGTGACTCACCAAATTTTATCAATTACACCTGAGCTCCTAAGAGCTTGAGGTGGGGGAGGGATGGGTAAAGGTTTTAAGGAATTGAGGAAAAGGATCTGCAAGAGTCAAGCATCAATCAAGACTGATCTGTTGGTAGTTGAAATGTGGTGGAACTTTATCAGGGCCATCTCAAGGTAAACCTGAAAATGGGTAAGCATGGGAGGCAATATCCAAAGCTGTAAGTCAAAAGTGGTGCAAAGGTACAAATTATGGATAGTCCATAAAGTGTGACGGTTGAGGTCTATCCTCAGCATCACATTGCCCTGATCTTTGGTAAGACAGGGCAGGCTGTGTCTGGATGTATGGAGGAGGAGGGGGCGTTGGTCCTGGCAAGGACACCTAAGGGGCAGGAGCTTGAAGGAGGCCAAGGAGCAAGATGGACGTCCAAGTTGAGGAAAAATGGGAATCGAGTAACATGGGTAGTTTTGAGATTCGATTTAGGTTCAAATCAAGAATGGAATGGGTGCTTGGAAGTTTCGCGGTTTGTTTGGGATTTGAAATGGAACTGGCGCGGAACTGTTGAGGATCGGAACTGGCACAGAACCATTGAGTGAGGATTCCGCGATCCTGCTGTAAGGTTTACACCAAGCATCAGTCAGATTAGCACCATAAGCTTGTGTTATATTTTATATTAGCTTTTAGCATGTGTATATAGGGAAGGAACTGGGAGCTGGAGGCTTCTCAGTTCTGTTTTCTATCAACCTGGCCCAATATTAAATAAAAGAGCTTAAAATTCATATATTTATACTTTGAGTTTATTTTAAAAAATATTGCCTAACTGCAGCCATGTTTGGCTTGAATCAACAAGAAGTGGACTTTGAGAGTGAGCTTGGGAGAGCTATTGCCTCCCTTTATACCTTGTCTTGGAGTCAAGGCATGTTGCTGGGGTTAAGTATACTTGCAACTGTTTTCCAGGGGGTGCTTGCCCAATCTTGTAGCGTGCGCACAAGGAGAGTAGTATCAGGAGCCCTGTCAGCCCTATGGTCTGTAACATGGATTCTGTTGCCCAACTCATTTGTGGCTCATTGGAAGGAGCCAGTGCGTTACATAAAGTTACACCAAATGCCAGGATTTTTGAGGGATTGAGGGCATTTGAGGAGTAAAAATTTGACTTTTATGTCCATACTGGATGCCCAGCTAAGGTTTCTTCAATGGAATGTACAGGCATTGCTCCATAAGGGGCAATGCGGGAGTAGGTGAAGAATTGGTGGAGGTATGTGTCTTTTGGAACAGTACATTTCAGAAAGATATAGAACTGAAAGTAAGACCAGTTTAATCTCCTGTCATGTAGGAGCAATGGATAAATCACCATAATGTGTTTGAGATTTTTGCCAAAATAATAGGGTGGTTGGAGTCCCACCAGAGCACCTTGAGAACACATTCCACAGTATGGGGTAGGAGCTCAAGGAGTTGAGGGTGTATTGGGAACTGTCCAATTACTTGAGTTGTTAGAGAACAATCTTACTGTTGTAAAAGGGTGTTATGGTGGGGGCTGATGCCAGGGCCACTCCTTCTGTATGGGAAGGCGTGGTATATGCATACACCTATCCACTTGAGGGCTAGAAGGACTGGTTTCAGTATGTTCTCAAGGAGGTCTGAGGCGATGGCTTGGATGGTTAGTTGGTCAATTTCCAATTGTTGTAAAAAAGGCTTGAGAGAGACCTAGTTAGGTTAATATTTCCTTCCATAGGGCGAAGCCCATTGAGGCATCAGAGTCATGTCCCAGCAGATGATGGGCCTGTTGGAATTGTGATTTTCTTATGCTCATTGGTGCTGTTTGCACCTGAATTAAACCAATTTTTTTGAAGGAGAATTTACACTCTTAGCTGCTAGAATAACCGTTTTTAGATGATATTTGATTCTTAAACTTAAAATAAGAAACCTTTTTAATAATATTGAAAATTTTGCTTTTATAGTATTTTATTAATGGCGGTGAGGGGGTAAAAAGAAAACCCTCTCAATATTGACAGCTCAGTATTTAAATCGTATCAAGGCTCAAAGTGAATCAGATGAGAAATTAATTATACTCTGGGCATATCCAAATTAAGTAATATGGACTTTTGACCTATTGAATCTCAAGAACCACCTCGCTTCATTATGAGAGAAGATGGTAAGTTGATAGCTGGGAATATGAACCCATGAGGCAGGGATTTAATATATTTAGACCAATCAGAAGGCGGGAAAATAGTTTCACCTGGGGGACCTCCTCCAGGGCTTTAAAAGGGGCCAGTATTTACGGTGGAGCTCAAACTAAATTAGGCATAGGATGCAGAGGGGCATCCAAATGGCTCCCCTGATTCCATCAACTATTTGGCATTATTCTGCTACTAAACGTAAGCCTTAATGGCCGAGGAGTGGAGGAAATTGTATTTACCCAATTTGAGGGGTTCCACTACTGAGAATGGGCCAGGGTCTTTTGGATGATATTACCCTCATCAACCTCTAAAACACTCTATATACAGTATCAGACTTATAATTGTCTAACAGGGCCTAAGGAATCTGGTCAGTACAAGGTGGTATGGGTCCTAGTGTCCAGGGTATCCAGTCCACCTTCTCTTCAGGTTTGGGTTATTGTAGCCAGAGAGGTGGGTGGGCAGATGAATCCCCATATCCAGAATCATAGTATAACGTTTAGCCTTTAGTAGAAGCTTTCTGTGAAGGGGAAGCATGGATGAGGAACCAAACGTTTGACAGCAGAAAAATGGTAGCCATCAGGGCCCATCCCTGGGTGTAAGGCCCTTGGCTCCAGGTATCAAGTTGGACAGGGTCATGCATCCCTTTAGGACCAAGAAGGGTTTGAATCCAAAAGCCCTGCCTCTTACCCAGATCTCTGACCTAAGAGATACCCTGGATGAGAGATGAGTGGCTGGTGCCCATTGTTTTTTAGCACTAGGTGGTCCCAACCTACAGGTGGGATACATTGACATTTATTTAATTACGCCTGAGCTCCTAAGAGCTTGAGGCGAAGGCAGGGGTAAGTGGAGGTGTTGAGAAAGGGTGGGGAAATCTTTGCCAAAGCCAGGTGTCTGCTTGAACTGACCTATTAGCCCATGGTGACATGGTAAATACTCTCAGAGCTATCTTGAAATGAACCTGAAAGTGGGTGACCATATGGGGCAGCGTCCACAGAGTGGAGTTAAAAGTGGCGCTGTAATGGGCGGGTTCACACCAATACACAACAAACAAATTGGGCAGTAATAGCCAAGTTACTGACCATACTAGATACAGGCCTGCAGAGGCCCATCCCCAAACCTGACTGCCATGTCTCGTCATTGCCACGTATTCACAGACCACTGTTCCCATGACACTGCACATCAGCAGCAGGGTCTGGAACCAGGAAAGGGCCAAGAATGACGCCAACGCCACACTGAGCTCACATGTTGAGCTCAAAACTTTGATCTGATCTGACCTTTTTACTAAAATAAGTTTTAGTAAAATTCAAGCTCAGCAAAATCCTTTATTTCTGATTTCCTCGTAGAAGAAACAACTGCCCTACAGGGCTGTAGCGTCTTCCCTTAAATAATCCACTGCAAATATCGAATATTCTTTCACTTAGTTAGACTCTTCTGAGCCCCTACCACCACATTATTAGCAAAGATTTGCCATCCCACCAGATCTCCATCCACGCCCCATGTAAGCCCGTCATCATTCCGTGGAGGTGATTCAGATTTGGGATGGCGATTTTGCCCAGCTCTGAACTTACCAAATTTGATGCATGTTGAACCAGGGCCACATTTGGATCAAATTTTACCTGATCTGAGTCAATGTACAGATCAGGTGCCTCCTGATCCGTTACATCACCCCTCCTGTGAAGACCAGAACTCCTGGACCTTCTCTGGGCACCATTCACATTCCTCCATCACTGCCACATCAACTCCTCTACCAGATGGCCCTTCCACTTCACCAACAGCTGCTGTCAGCCTCTCACCCACTTGGCATCCAGTATCCACTCCACCTCATATTCTGGAATCTCCCCTTCTCTAGGATTCAGTGGTCCAGGTGCGCTCAGGCCCCTCACTCCCCAAAAGCCTGTAGCTGGGAAGCGTGAATCACTGATGGGCTCTGGAACCCACTGTTAAACTCAACTTGAAGGTGACCTGATTAACAGCTTTGATGATCAGGTATGGGCCCAGGTATTTTGGACCCAACTTATGACTCTTAACAGTGATGGCATAGTTCTTGGCTGATACCAGAACCCAGTCCCCAGGTTCAAACGATGGATCTGGCGCCCTTTGCCGATCAGCCTGGTGCTTCTGTTGAGCTACCGCCTGCTCCAAGTTTCCCCATAGCATCTTCTTAATTTCTGACATGGTATGAATCATTTCATCTGCCCCCTGACATACGCCCCCCGTAGATCCCTCATTTGACTTAGGGTTGAGTCCATGGTTCGCAAAAATGGCAACATTCCTGACAAAGATTGAGAGTGGTTATTGTAAGCAAACTGGGCCATCCGGACCCATGATACCCAGTCATCCTGTCAATCAGACATATAACACCACAGATACTGTTCAAGTATCTGGTTTACCCTCTGTTTGACCATCAGATTGCAGATGGTACGCTGAGGACCAACCTGGTTTGATTTCAAAACTTCTCAATAGACTTGACCAAAATTTTGAAATGAACTGTGGGCCACAATCTGAAATGATCTCCTCACATAAGCCATGACGAGAAAACACCTCATCAATGAAAACCTTCGCTGCATCTTTCGCCAAAAACTCCCAGTGCATGGGAAGAATTCATCATATTTGGTGAGTCTATCCACAACCACCATAATCGAGTCCTTCCCCTGCACCTTTGGGAGTTCCACTATGAAATTGACACTGACTGAACTCCATGGGGTCTGCAGTATTGGCAACGGATTCAACTTACCCAGTGGAGGTTTTCTTGATGGTTTTGACTTCGCACATACCAAACACTCCCACACATACTTCTGGACATCCTTATGAAGGCCTGGCCAAGAATACTTCCACTGTACCAACTCCATCGTCTTCCCCACTCCTGGGTGACCCACTAGCAGATGGTCATGGGAAGCCCAGATTACCTTCCATTGTAATGATGGTTAGATACCCATATACGTGACTTGTGGTATAACACCTCAACCCTCTTCATGAAATTCATGTGGTACCAGTGCGGCTGACCCTCCGTCATCTCAGATTTCAGCCTTCATGCAAACTCCGCGCTCTTCTTCTTCCAGTGAACTTCCTCCCCCAACTCACTCTCCCCATCTTCAACCATTGCGAACTGATCCAGATGGAGCATCGTTGTGGTGTTGAACTCCTCCAATTCCCCCTTCTCATATACAAAAGCCTCATTTTGACTCAACCAATCTGCCAGGACATTCGAAGCCCCAGGCCGGTACTCCACCCAGAAATCATAGTGGACCAGCTCCACATGCCATCTGGCCTGTAGCTGGTTCATCTTTCAGGGTTGGCGATAGTACTATAAGGCTTTGTGGTCTATACAAATCACAAAAGGATGTCAGGCATAGAGCAGGTGATGTTGCCATTCATGCAAGGCCGCCATCACCGCCAAAAGTTCCTTATCATATATTGGGTATTTCATTTCCACGAGGAGCATCTTATGGCTGTAGTAACACATGGAATGCTCCAAACCATCCTCCCCCTCCTGAAGCAATACCGCCCCACAGCATAATTCGAGGCATCCATCTCAACCATGAAAGGTTTCTCCAGATCTGGATGGGCCAGCACCAGTGCAGTAAGTAACTTACCCTTTAGTAATTCAAACGCCCACTCTTCCTCCTTTCCCCATACAAATGGAACATCCTGGGTCAAACGCGTGAGTGGTAAGGCCATCTGGGAAAGATTCTTCACAAACTGACAAAGGAAGTTCAATGTAACCAGGAAACTTCGCACCCCCATCTGATTTGTAGGGAGCCTTCCATGCCCATACTGCTTGAAGCTTATCCAGACACACCCCCAATACATTCCAGAATACCATGTTACTGAGAAATGACACCAAACTCTGGTTGAACTCGCACTTGGAGGGCTTCAACTTCAAACCCATTTGGCCAATTGCCCCCAAAACTTCCCAAACATCTTGAACGTGCTCTTCCTGGGACCGTAAGAACACTAAAATATAATCTATATATGTGGCACAGCATCGTCCAATCATCCTCCCAAGGACATGGTTGATCACCCATTGGAACACTGCTGGAGCGTTCCTCAGCCCAAATGGCATCACTCGGTATTGGTACACCCCTAGGTGGCACTTGAACGCCATGTATTGCTGATGCTCCAGCCTCACTGGAATCTGATTAAATGCATCCACTAGGTCAAGCTTTGTAAACATCATGCATCTGGTAACCATCGGAAGAATATCCTCCAAAAGGGGCATCAGATACATATCCAGCTCTGTGACCACATTTAGATGTCAGAAATCCACACATGGGCATAAGTCGCCACTTGCCTTCAGTACTAACAACACAGGAGACACCACCGGAGACATGGAGGGCTCAATCAAACCCTTGTCTAACATGGACTCCACATGGCTCTCCAATGCTTCCCTGGCCCGTTCATTTAGAGGATAGACCGGACATCCCTTGGGAAGGTCCAATCCCTCCTTGAACCAAAATGAGAATGCAAACAAACCTGTAGGGGAAAAAGGTGAACTTCCAATGGGACCAAATACATCAATGAAGTCACTGTATTCAGGTGGGAGCTCTACCTCCTGCATTCCCCCTAAGCTCCTGCATCCACTTGGGACGTCTGCCCCCAACCTCCATCTTCCACGTCATCCAAGGTCCAATCTGGGGTGATAAGGTAATTGTTTTATGCAACACATTGATCCATGGCTAAAGCGATGCCACCATTGCATCCCCAGCACCACGGGGTGGGCCAGATTCTGGATCACACAGAAACCCTCTTTCAACCAAAAAGGGTTCTGCCAAATGACAATTAAGGGCTCCAGAACCCATGATGGGGCTCTTCTTGATATGTCAGCAAACACCACCTCAGGACCCCTTCTCATTTCCAACTGCAAATGTTCTGCTAAGGCAAACTCCACATAATTTTCCTCTGTTCCTGTATCCACCAGGGCCAGCACCTTCTCAGTCCAGCCATGCGAGTATAGCTCAACGGGAATAAATAACCTGGGATAAAGTGAGAATAAGGTTTAATGTTAGAAGCATTATTGGATTGCAAATTTGCAGGCAAAGTAGGTCAGGGACTATAGCTCTGCCCAGGTCCCAGACCTGTTCTTCCCAACTCCTCTCCGCCACCCTGATGGGATCCCCCATGGATATTCCCAAAATTCCGTGGAGAACCCCGCCAGCCTCCTCGTCCTCTGCTAGCAATGACAGGCGACTGGACCCTTCCTGGGGACATCAAATCCTCTCTCCGGTTCCATGCCAACGCCAATTGCTTTTCCACCTGCATTGCCAAAGCAATCTCCTCTGCCAACGAACCCTGAACTTTAGCAGCCGCCATGGCGGCCAACATGTCCGCCTGCAGCCCTTGTCTGAACATTCACAATGATTGCAAATCTGAGACTCTGCTGCTTTCGCCAATGGCTGGAAAATCCGCCCATATTCTTCCACCAAACCTCAGCCCTGTCCTACTGTCAACAGAGCTGACCACGCCTCATCCTGCGCCTCATCTTGACAAGCCGCCCGGCCAATCCAGCCCACACACTCATCCATGGATCCCAGTAGGCGTCCTTGCTCTTCAACCAACTCTTGCACCCACCCAGAAAGTTCCAGAGGTAGTGCATCCACAATTTGTGCAATCTGCAATGAGAGAGGGGTCTCCCCACCTGTTGCTTGAGCCAACTGCACCTGAAAACAAATCTGCGACACCACTTGGTGAATCTTCTCTAAGGCCTCCATAGGCAACGCTACCCGTCCTTTTGGGGATACAGGTCCCCCTTGGTGTTCCTCCATCCTTGCAGGCCTCAAACCACACACTCAGATCACTTTTCTTATCATGAATGTAAGCGAGAAGCTCATCATCACCCTCAGCACATGGCGGTACCATTCCTCCCCGCCTAGGACCACCTCCTCTTCTTGGGGCTCCACAAAACTGACAAGAAAGTATTAAAGTTGTGTCTAATGTAACAGGCGGGTTCGCGCCAATATGCAATGAAAAAATTGGGCAGTAAGAGCCAAGTTACTGACCATACTAGGCACAAGCCTGAAGAGGCCCATCCCCAAACCCAACTGCCATGTCTCGTCATTGCCACGTATTCATGGGCCACTGTTCCCATGACACTGCACATCAGCAGCAGGGTCTGGAACCAGGAAAGGGCCAAGAATGACGCCAACGCCACACCGAGCTTACAGGTTGAGCTCAAAACTTTGATCTAATCTGACCTTTTTACTAAAATAAGTTTTAATAAAATTCAAGCTCAGCAAAATCCTTTATTTCTGATTTCCTCGTAGAAGACACAACTGCCCTATAGGGCTGTAGCGTCTTCCCTTAAATAATCCACTGCAAATATCGAATAAGCTTTCACTTAAATAGACCCTTCCAAGCCCCAACCACCACATCATTAGCAAAGATTCGCCATCCCAACAGATCACCATCCAAGCCCTGCGTAAGCCCGTCATCATTCTGTGGAGGTGATTTGGATTCAGGATGGCGATTTCACCCAGCTCTGAACTTACCAAATTCAATGCCCATTGAACCAGGGCTACATTCAGATCGAATTCCACCCAATCTAAGTCAATGTATAGATTGGGTGCCTCCTGATCCGTTACAGGCGCGAAGATATGAATTATGAACAGTCCATATCACTACGCCAAATGCCAGGGCCCTCAATGATTGGGAGCAATTGGGGAGTGATAGTTTGAACATGAAGTCCTGAACAGGGTGCGCTACCCAGGGTTCTGCTCGCAGGAGTTCATGGACCTTGCTCCAGAAAGGGGCTATGGGGGGGCAAGTAAAGAAGCGTTGGAGGTGGGTGTCTGTAAGCTCTGCACATTGTGGGCAACTCTTGTGCTGAAAGTTGGGACCAGTTTGATCCCATGTTCTGTATGAGCAGTGTAGATCATGCCACAGCATTTTTAACATTTTTGCTGAGAGAAAAGGATAGATAACTTCCTTTCAGAGAGCCCTGAGATCACATTCCACAGTGGGGGTAAAAGTTCAAGGAGACGAGGCCACATTGGGGGTCTGTCCAAAAAAGTTGGGAGATAACAATTTTACCATTGTGAACCAGGGTGTGATGCCAGGGACTGATCCCAGGGCCACTACTTTTATAAGGGAAGGCGTGGTACACTTGTACTCCCGCCCTCTTAAGTGCAAGGAGAGCCTGATTCCAGTAAAAACTTGAGGAGGGTTTGAGGAGGTGGCCTGGATAGTTTGTTAGCCATTCTCCCACAGCTGTTGGTGAGGTCCGTGGGAGCCCTAGAGAGGCCGCTAAACCCTGGCGTAAGGCTGAAGACCATTGTGGCATTGGAGCTATACTCCCAGCAAATGATGGGCTTAAGGAACCCCGTCAATAATGAAGTGGCATGAGACCTAGTGTCCAAAAGATCTAAGCTCCCTTTACTGAGGGGTTGGGATATTGTGATCAGAGATGTGGGTGGGTGGTTGGATCCCCTTAAACAGCAGCGAAGCATTACATTCAACCTCATGCAGAAACTTTCCGTAAAGGGGCAGAAATGCGCGAGGAACCATAGCCTTGCTAGAAGAAAACAGTAGCCATCAGGGCGCACCCCTGAGGGGTGATACGCCGCCAGCTTAAGCTAGCTATATGAGCATTAATTGCATTAAGCAAGCGGTCCTCATTATCCTTGAGTGCGACCCCTTGTGGTGTGGTGAGGACACCTAGATGCTGAAAAGTGTCCCGGGTAGGTTTCAAACCAAAAGGAGGGGGAAACGATGGGGTACTCACTTGCACTATAATGGTTTTAGAAGTGTTAACTCTTGCATTGGACGCCTTGAGGTAGTGATCCAAGGCCTCCATGGCCAAAGCTAGGTCCTTTTTGCATCCAACTGCGACTGCTGTGTCATCAGCAAAGGCTATGGTGCGGGGGGGGGGGGTTTCCCAGGAACCTGAATACCCTTTAGCTGTCCTGGAGTAGGGCCAGAAGAGGGTCCAAAGCTATGTTGAACAAGATTGGACTCAGTGGATCCCCTTGACGGAGACCCTGTTCAACTATAACCTCTGCTGTAAAGCCTGTTGAGGACAGTACCTTAGTGTGAATCTGGGCGTAAAGTGCTGATAGTCATGCCCTAGCTTGTGGTGTGATTATGGAGGCGGGTTAGGGAAGCATCCAGATACTTCCAATTTACTTGATCATATGCTTTTTTCATATCCAGAAGCGCCACAAAACCATGCATTTGAGACGAGGTGGCTGACAGGGTTGCCAGAAGCTCATTGTAATTGTTCCAAAGCGATCTCCCTGGGATAAAGCCACGTTAAGCTGGGTTGAGGCGTGGTGCTGCCCACTTAGTCATGTGGTTTTTAGAAGTTTAG
Organism: Massospora cicadina; assembly: GCA_022478985.1. Lineage (NCBI taxonomy): Eukaryota > Fungi > Entomophthoromycota > Entomophthoromycetes > Entomophthorales > Entomophthoraceae > Massospora > Massospora cicadina. Next base: position 117,749 of record JAKSZP010004019.1, read on the forward strand.
TAAATAGCTTGTGGTCTGCGTTCAATATTGATATTGGTCGCCAGTTTATTTGGCCCTCTTGGCTCGCTTTATTATGGATAAAGTTCATAATTAAACCTCTCAAGTCAGAAAGTACTCCCCCTTCTGCCAAGAGGGTCGAGAAAAGGGGCTGGAGGGCCTTTATAACTGCGACAGGACCACTAGAAACACCTCAAATGGTATACCATCTGGGCCTGGACCTCAAAGCGTGGGCTGTGGAGTAGAATGTCCATTACTTCTTGCTGCATAATTAGTGCAAGAAGTTCTTCATCCGCTGAGTAATTAACCAATGGTTCTGGAGCCCTTCAATGAATTCATGAACATCTGATGGGCTTACCCAGGAAGCCTTGAAGAGGGCTGAATAGTAACGGTGGATCTCGCTGGTGATTTCCTCCTTGTTTGCGGCGACGGTGGTCCCCACCCTCAAGGTTGCAATCTCCTGATCCTTTAAGCGGGCTTTCTGCTTCTGGTAAAAGAAAAGGGTGGGTCATTCCCACTGGGTGTAGTAACGTGATGATGTGAAATTTTCTGCACGTTTTTATTGCTCAATAAGTTCCAGTTAGTATGTCTCTTGGGCCAATTCCCACGCCTCAAAACATTGAGAGGAAGGCATTGGTTTACAATTCCTTTCAAGGTGTCTTATTCTAACTTCAGCACGTCTGACTTTAGCTTGGGTCGCCGTCACTCGAGCCTTAGCACAATTTAGGCTACCTTTTAGGATCCTTGCTTTTGTATCATCCCATTTTTCTTGTAAAGTTCACATATGAGGTGAGGCCAGGTGCTCCAGCTCATAAATGTCACCATTTATATTCTCTCTTGCAAACTGGTTGTTCAAGAGCCCTGGAAAAAGCCTTGGCCAGATATTCTCGATGTTCTGAAGATTGTTGTCAGGATCACTGTGAGGGATTTGTGATCAACTATAGTGTTATCTCAGATTACGAGAGAGGAAACTTGACCCACCAGTAAAGGGCCCACTAGGGCCATATCAATCCTTGAAGCTGATATGAATTCCTGACCTGCACCTTAGATCCAAGACATACATTCAAGGCCAGACGCTGATGGGGGAAGGGCATCTGTGAATCCATTTGACCTGAGGAAATCCTGAAGCCAAGCAGTACCTCATCTGTCTTGTGTTGCAGGAGGAAATGTGTCCCGCACCTGACTTAATATTGTATTGAAATCACCCATAAGCACTGTATTGCATGGGAGTTGTAGTAGAGCAAGTTCCTCCAAAATACCGTCCTGCTTTAGGCCTGCATTTGGAATGTATATGCTTGCAGCAAAGAAGGAAAACAGGGGTAGATAATTTAGCCAAGAAAAGGCGATCATCAAGGTATATCTAAAATTAATGAGTTTTTACATGGGGGTTGAGGATAATGAGGCCTACATAGTTTGTCCAACAAGAGTTACCTCCAAATTGGTCATTACATGCTTCTATTTCAGAGGGGGGACATGGGGATCCTAGAAAGCTGCAATATACACATGAGTCGACCAGAAGTTGCAGAGAAGCTGAGCTCTTCGCTTGTAATCCTGAAACCAATTAGAGTTAATGGGCTGCAGGGTCAGGGTGCCCCTTTGGGGCCTCATAGCTGTCCTCCTACATATCCCGGTGGGTTACTAAAGCTTGAACCTGCAACCATAAGGCTGCTAATTTTAAGTCCTTGATCCTGACTTTTAGTGGCAATCTAAGCAGATCAACGTGGAGGAGGGGGTTATTTGAGCTGAAAGTCCTGAGGAGCCTGTATTTCAGCCCAGGATACTACCCCACTGCTCTGCACGGGAGTACTCTAAGGGGCTCCATGGACTCCTCCATTTGGGTATCCTCTGAAGTATCAGAGTCCATGTTTACCTCTTTCAATACAGAGAATGAAGATTGTGTTGCAATTCCCTTATATGGTGGGGGATGATGACTTTAAGCCTCCACCTCTACTTGTGATACTTTATACCTGCTCCACTCTCTGAGTTTCTTGTGGTACCAAATTGGTTTTAGATGCCTCCCCAGGACTAGCTTCCTCTGGGTTAGCTTTATGTGAAGCAAAATGTGCGTTTATTTTGTGCTGGTGAAGGGTCTGGCAACTTAGAAGGGGTGCCAACTGGTAGGGGGTTTTCCACACTAAGGGAATAAAGTTGTGCTACTGGCTGTGCCTGCTTAATTGCCACCCAAAGGGCAGCAGGGGTTAAATCCTGTACCTGCCTCCATTGGGTAGGTTGTAGTATTGCCGCCTCTGCTATGTGGGGCGTTTCTTACCTGCCACTGGGACTTGGATACTAGATGAGAGAGCTTGCTTACGAGCTGTACAATTATTATATAGGTGGCTCAAAGCATTTGCCATGAGCAACGTGGTCTTGCCTGATCTAGTAATCAAAGAAGATTTTTGAACAGGATCCAATGACTGCAACACATGGGATCACCTCCATGTTGCGGGCCACCATTGGATTGGGGATAAATGATGCTCTAGCAACATGAGCCCTCTGGGTTGGGGCATAGTAGACTGGTGCATACAAGCCTACTGATAGAACTGACCAAAAGTCCATCGATACCTAGTGAAGCGCAAATTTTTAGAGATTCTGGGTCCACTGTAGTTGGCAGATTTGAGAAAGCTACCCAGGAAATTTCCTTCAAGTTAGATCTAGTTCTCAGTACCCAAAGAGAGCCTTGTGAAACCTCAAGTGTAACTGAGGCCGCACAATCTTCATCTGCTGCAGTTGTAAACCCTACATCAATTTAGTGGCTTTCCACTACTTGATGAATGGTGGTGTTCACTGGAAAGGCTCTTGCTATTGCTTCAAAATAGCTAAAATAATCTCCTGTATAAAACTCAATAGGATTATGCCCATAGTAGACTCTAACTGTATGGGCAAGAGTGGGCTAGGGAGTGCACATTGTGAGCGAGTTTCCGCCCATTTCTTCCTCACTTCAGCCACAGAAGCAGCTTCACGAGGGTCAATTGTGGGTGGTGCAGGCACTAGCTTTTTATGCCATGCACCTGAGGCATCCTTCACTCACTTATTTTTGTTTACATTTACATTTAAATTTATATTAAAATAGAGGATTACCCATGGAAGAGCCCCAGATGGAGGCGCTGGCATTCCTCTGTATTTATGCGCTGGCCCCTTCTAGGCCTTCCCAGTTGGTACTCATTTTTGGCAGGTTGGTTAGGCATACCTGGTTTGGATTTATTCTCTGACAATTGATTGGGTGATTCTGACTCATCATCAAACCAATCAATTTCTTCAGCCTTCATCCAACCATCAGCAGATACTGGTAGGGATTTTTCAGCTGTTTGATTAAATATTTGACTAGTTTCAGTTGAATTTTGAGGTTTATTTTGTTTTTGATGAAGTTATTGCTAACTGATTCATTACTTACTGTTGATTCAGTTGAGGCACGTTGGTTGCCTTCCAAACCATTAAAATGACGGCCAACTGATTCCCTCATTACCACAGATTCAGTTTGGCCGCTTTGGTTTTTTGAAGTAGAAAAATGACAACTAACCAACTCAACAATCACTGACGATTCAGTTTGGGCGCCCAGGCTGATTTTTGAAGGGGAGGCGGTTGGCAAAGCCATCCCAACCCCCTGCGCGGTATTGGGAGATGCAATACTCCCTGATACCATGATTAAATCTTTAGATGCGCCTCCAAGGTGGGGCGCACTAATTGGTTGACCCTCAGTCAACACAGAGTTGACTGGGTAGGCTGGAAAGTGGTGGTATCATTTGTGATTCCACCATGAGTAATTAAAATTTTATTTGCATCTTCTTTTGCAGTTGCAGTTTGGGAGCAGGTCATACGGGTTAACACACAAGTTGGCAACCTAGGGTTTTGTGATTTGGGATTGATTTGAGTGAAATTTGATGCATTAAAGGAGCGTTCAGTATACTATACCATCATTGTTCGTTTGATTTGATAAGCTAAATTTCTGGGTGATTGTAATTTTTAAAAATTAAAATTTAGTGGTCTGGTGCCCCATGTTTGCCCCACACTTTTTCCTCATTCACCCCTCAACCCAAACTCAATAAGAAAATTAAAATCTGCAAATTTTACATAAAATATAAACAGCTTTGTGTAAATTTTATAAAACACAAGAATCTCCACACCAGGGCCCATGCCTTTCTCAAGCAGGCAGTACCATAAAGAGCTAGCCTGAAAGGAAAAATTTACTAATTAAATTAGAGTTTAGCAAGAAATCAAAAACAAAAAGGCTGAAAAAGGGAATCAAACCTGACACTCAAAATTAAACTAAAGAAAGAAAATTTGGACATTTGGAATTTGGGAAAAATGACCTAAGAATAGCTTGTGAATATCAAATAATACTCTTGAAGGGGAAATTGGCGTTTGAAACTGTAAATTAAAGGATTTGAAATTAAAAATCATCCTTACTACTATAATTCAGCTTGGTAGCCTCCCTCCCCCAGTCCAGCCTAAAACCCAGCATCCTACCTATGGTAGGGTGTTGAGGTATTGTTTTAATTTTTCCCATATAAAATATACTTAAAAGTTCGTATTCTTATTTACTTTGTCAAATACATATCAAAGTTTGCCGTTCTTGTGCTTTCCAGTAGATATCACCCAAGGGTCACGTTTAATGATCTCAAGGATAGAGAAACCCTTAGGATCTAATTTAAACCAAGCTATTGGAAGCTTCAATCCTACAATGACAAGGACTCCTCCCAATACCATCCCATAATTCTGACGAGGCACAGCTGAGAAGTCTGTGCTCGCTGTTGTGGCTGCTGAAGCACTCATATTCAGAGGCCAGTGTTCTTTTAGCAATTACTCATCTTAACACTGGGGGTGATTTGCTACCTTTTCCAGATATATTCTGGAACTCATTGTTTACAGTATGTTATTCTTGCTGTCCTCGATTGTGACCCTTTGGTGGGTGGGGAGAACACCTAGATGGCAAAAGGAATCACAGGTAGGTTTCTGGCTAAAAATGGAGGGGAATGATGAGTTACTAACTTGTATAATTATGGTTTTTGGGGTGTTACCTTTGCGCTGGACGCCTTAGTGTAATAATCGAGGGTCCACAATTGCAGTATATATGTCCTCCTTGCAACCAACTGCAACCACTATGTCATCAGCAAAGGCTATGGTGTGAGTGGGGGTTTAACAGGAACCTGAATACTCAATAAAAGTTCTGTTCATAGGACAAGTAGAGGAACAAGGGTGATGTTGAACAGGATTAGGATTAACGGATCCCCTTATAGAGACTTTTTTCAACCATAACTACTGCTTTAAAACCTATCAGGGCCAGTATTTTGGTGTGAAGTTGACTGTAGAGAGCAAAGATTCATCTCCTAGCTCTTAGTATGGTGTAAAGGTGGGCGAGGAGGCGTCAAATTACTTACAAGGCATGCTATTGTAAACTTTTTCTATATCTAGAAGCGCCACAAAACTGTGAGTTTAAGAGGATTTATCTGTCATGGGCACGTGAAGGTAATTGTAGTTGTTCCACAGCGGCCTCTCTGAGATGAAGCCACGTTGAGAGGGGTTGAGGAGGGGTAATAAACATTTATTTAGACAGTTTACTAAAAGTTTAGTGAAAAGCATATGGTCCTTTATTATCAGATATAGGGGTCACCATTTTTATAAGGTTTTCTTAAATTGATTTTTTGTGGCTATAATCATAATAAAGCCCCTTGAGCCTGGCAGTTCTCACCTTCTTACAAGAGGGTCAAGAAAGAGGGCCCATAGGGCCTTTGTCACTGTTATGGGGTCGAATAGGTATACTTTAATATAATGCCATCTAGGAATGAGGCCTTTAGGCGTGGTACTGGAGCAGAGTTTTCATTACCTCTTTATGTGTAATCAGAGCTTTATAGTTCATTGTCTGCTGATGGGTTGACCAACGGCTCTGGTATCTGGCCAATAAATTTCAAAATGTCTTCTGGGCCAATACAAGTATCATGAAGGGGTTTTGAGTAGTATTTTTTATTTTGTTGGTGATTACCTCCTTAAATATGGTGGTAGTGTTCCCCACCTTCAGGGCTGTAATCTCCTGAGCCTTAAAATGGGCTTTCTTTCTTGTGGAGTAAGAAATGGGTAGGGCACTCTTACTGGATGCAGTATTGTGAATAAGGTAAGTTTGCCGCTCATTCTTCTTGCTTGGTAAGCTTGTGGCGGTATGTCTCCTAGGTGGCTCCCACCCTTAAAACCACTTGGGGGAAAGTATTAATTGGCTATTTCTTTTGAGGTGCCTTATTTTGGCTTCAGATTCCCTGACTTTAAACAGCTACAGACATTTGGGACTTTGTGCAGTATTAAGCGATTTTTTGAGATCTTCAACTTTATTCTCACCCATTTGTCTTGGGAGTTTGCAAATGGGGGTGAGGCTGTGGTTTCAGTTTCACAAATTGCCATAATTAACTTTTCTCTCACATACTGTTTGTTTAAGAGCACTGGGGCAATATTCAGTTAAAAATTGTCACAATGGTTTGAAGTTACATATAAAAAATATCATAAGGGTTCTGCAATCACTGATGGTGTTTTCTTGATTTGTATGAGAGGAGACTTAAACAACTAGCAGTGTGCCAGTTATGACCAAATCAATTTATGTGAGACTTATCTAGAATCACACTCCTTGTAGTGATTTGAGTCATGCAGCCAAAGACAGATGCATAGGGGGAAGGCATCAGTGACTTGCTGGATTACAGGAAATCCTGAAATTGAGTGTGCCATGACAATCCTGTCTGGAGGGGGAAGGAGAGGTTTCTTAGATGTAACTTACGTGTTGTTGAAATCTCCCATCAGCACTATGTTGCATGAAAGGTTAGGTTGGGTGAGTTTTACAAACAGTCAGTTTTGTACCTGGCCTGCATTTAGCAGGAATACACTTTTGACATAGAAGGAGAACCTGAGGATGGATAAGTTAGCCAAAATTAGGCATTTTTCAAGAATTTTGAAGATTGAAGGGGTTTCACTTGGATATTGAGGATGATGAGGGCTGCATAGTTTGTCTAACATGATATTTCTCCAACTTGTTTATTACTTCTTCAATTTCAAAGAAGGGATTAGGGCTCATGAACATCTGAAATTTCAACGCAAGCTAGCCTAAAGTTTCAGAGGAGTATGCTCTCCGCTTGTAATCCCAAAGCCCAATAGAGTTAATGAAATGTAGGGTTACAGTCTCCCTGTGGTACCTCATAGTTGGCCACCTCCATATACTATGAGGTTGTTCGTTCTTAAGACTGCGTCAATTTTGCAGCTTAATTTATGTCTCTATGCTTGAATTTTGGCAATTATTTGAGTAAGCGTTAAGTGGTTTAAAGATTGTTCTGGGTATAGGGGGGTTGAGAATCCAGTGAGCCAGCCTAGGATGCTACCACTGCTACTTTGAGGGTAAGTTCCATTGGGTGCTCATCAACCTCCACCATATGGACATCATCTGAACTGTCTGATACCATGATCACTTCCTCCAGTACAAAAAATAAATGTATAAGATGTAACTTGATTATATAAAGGGATGCTTAAAGATATGGTAACCTGCCTTAAGCTGAGTTGCTCTAGATATATTCCGCTGATTGGGCATTAGTTGAGGCCTGGGAGTTGGGATGTTCTCGCTGGTGGGGTCTGATATTTGTGCTATGGAGTAGGTATTGGGTAAGTTCGCTAGGTTGGTATCCACCAGGTTACTTTGGGCGTTAGAGGGCTTCACTTACTTTGCGCTGGTAAGGGGCTAATAGTTTGGAGGGATTCTTGAAGTAAGGCTTCACTCTGAGTGGGTTTTGCTGCATGATTGGTTGCACGTTTTCGTCTACCATATGGAGGGCTGCTATGGTTAGCCATTTTTACTAGTGACCAGTGTGTTGGTTGTGGGATTGATGCTGCCATCGCATAGGATTGCTTCCAGACCATCGTGGGGTCTTTCTGGAGGATGATAAGGTTTATTTGCGAGTAGTGAAGGTATTGCAGAGGTGACCCAAGGCGTTGCACTAAAAGCACTGGGGTCACACTTTTTTGAGATCAATGAAGAGACTTATGGGGAAAATCCTAAGACATTAACTCACAGGATGACCTCTCTGTTTTGGATCACCGTGGGTCAAGAAATTAATGACGCTCTTTTGATATGAGCCCAATTGGCCATAGTGTAGTAAGATGGCGCTGAAATCAACTGATAGGATGGGTATGAATTCAAATAGCCCTCAATAGAGTGCAAGTTTTAAGAAACTGTGTAAACCGTTGTCAGAAAGGTTGGAGAAAGTGATCTAGGAGATCAAGGTTAAAACTGGTTTGTGTTTTGCATAGGGAGCCTCATGAAAGTTTTAATATTAGTGGATGTGGCATTGTTAGCATTTACTGAATTCGTGAATCCAACATCAAGGTAGTGGGTTATCACTACTTCATAAATGTTGTTGTTGACTTGGAGAGCCCTATCTATTGTGTCAAAGTAGCTAAAATAGTCATTGGAGTAGTACTCAATGAGATTGTGCCTATTATAAATGAAAACCGCATGGGCAAGAGGGGAATGAAAAAGGGCTTGTGATCTTTTTTTGGCCCATTACTTTTTGACTTTTACCACAAAAGGAGACTTGTGAAGGTCAATAGTGGGTAATTCAGATGTCATCCATTTCTGCCAGTTGTTAGAGGCATCCTTGACACATTGAATTTAGCTTGAGATGACACTGCTGGTTCAGCATGGGGCACTGTAAATGGAGTCACTGGATTCTCTTTGGGTTTATTTTATGATTGAGCTGACACCAACAGCTCATCTTGGAGGCAATGTAGATGGGTCATCAGATTCCATTTGGGTTTAATCAATGTTGTTTATTTGAGGTATATCAACGAGGGGATGGACATTTTTGATGCTTAAACGAGATAAAACTTAAAAATAAAATAAAATAGTCAAAACAATACAGATGGATCTGCTCGAACTGATGTGAAAATCAAAAAAACCAACCAAGTCAGAAGTGGAAACCACTATACATCCATGGCGGTGGGTGAAGGGGGATTGGGAGGCTCTTCTTCCTCATCTGTTGTGGACATGTAGCAGCACAAAGCTGATAGCATTGGTGTGAGCGCATCATGGAAATGGTGGTCAAGATCACAACGAGGTGCTAGCAACTCAATGTGTGCGATGAGGAGGATAACAATATTTTCTGTAAGTGCTTTTTCAGCCTCAAGGCGTACTTTAGGTAGGGTGGAGATGGTTGCAAGGTTGTTACAGGTAATGCAGGTCTTTGGGCTGAATTTTGTGACTGCTGCAACTTAGTAAACTTCAGAATTTGCCGCCTGATAGTATTGGAGATGGTCTTTTTTATGTTTTGGAAACATGTTACTAGGTAGGATAGGATGTGGCAGGCCCGTAGCCAGTACTGCAACTGTTTTTGCAGTGGCTTTATGGGTTGGGAGACATTGGAGGAGCAACTGCTTCTTCACCTAGTTGGTGGTTACTTTTGAATGGGGTGACATAAGGGTGAGGCACATAATGGTGCTTTAGAAATTGGCTTCATATCCATTATTAAGGTACATTTCAAATGGAGGGGCCCAGCCCATTCTGATTCATGGATAAGCTCTCCCAATTCATCAACCTCAACCAAATAATCCCAAGGATTTTGGTTGAATTTGATTGGGTTATTTGCATATGGGTTATCTGTGGCGTGTGGCTGGGAGAAGGGTTTAGAACTTACTTTAGTCCATTCTGTCCCCTGATTGGTGGGTTCAGGAGAAGAGGTTCATTTTGGTAATTTTGGTTGGTTGATTCAGTAAAGCTGTGGATATCAATTTGGGCGGAGCGGGGAAGGATAGTGCCCCACTCAAAAAATTTTATTGGATTGGCTATGGGATCATAGTGCAAAGAGTTGGGTATGGATGCCACAGCTTGTGAGAAGGAGGGGCAGCACCATTTTAGATGGTCCAGTTCAAAACAGGTAGGGCAGATGGTATGCCCTCCATAAATTGAGCCCAAAAAGGGTCTGGGGCAGAGGGGATAATGGTGTGAGGGGGGATTAAAAGGGCTATTTTTATTGATACTGGAAAAATAGTCACAAAGGCGTGGGAGCCTGTGAAGCAAGTGGCTCCATTGGGAACCATAAATTGTATTATGGGATCAGAACCATATTCTGATAATCCAGCAATAATTTCATTTATTAAAATTTCGGGTGGTAGGTGGGTATGGAGGCCTGCAAACTGAGCTACAAGACTGGTATCAGTGGGCAACCAGGTATGAGTAGTTGTGAGGGGGGTGCAATGGAACACCAGGGGGATGGTAGCTGCTACTGCAGCATCAGCTTCACTTGAGAAGCCAATATCTAAATACCACTTGAAGGGCGGAAGTTGATGAATCCTGCAGGTTGCATAACAGCCTGGGTTAATTAGATAATAGCTTTATCTGAATAGTGGAACAACTTACCATATTCGACCTGAAGGCCAAATTGCATGTTGCTCCATGGGAGCACAAGGGGGCAGCGTGGCACTGCCTGGGTTTGGGTGAGATGTAAGGCTAAGTCCTTAGGCAGGACATAGAATCCTGAAGAATTCAGTTGGCTAACCAAGCCAGCCTGAGCACGTTTTAGCAATGGCTGAAAAACATTAGGAGGTGGCGCACCACTGCCCCATGTGGGGGCAGCAGGCATCAAATGCATTGACAAAGGTAACTTGAATAGGGTAACAATGAGTGGAGCTGTTTTTACTAAATTTCAAACTATAATTTGACCAAAAATGAGTGAATTGAGAGAGTTATTGGTTAAATTAATGTTATCTTCCAGAATTCTGCCACAGGCACTTTGACTTTGGTAGTCTATATTGGCTTATTAACTTTTAGACCAATTACTGCCAATTGATAGATGAGCTCAGGTTTCTCCTTGAAACAACCCATGGTCTCAGAGGTCATTAAATTGCCAGGGTTAATATCATGGGAGGGTCCTACCAATTAATTGGCTTTATGAATGGTTTCACTGATAACTAAGTTTTTGGGGTAGCTATGATGGTCATCTGATTTAGCAATGTCATTCAATTCTACTGAGCCCAATAGTCCATACTTGCTAGGTTGTTGGATGGTGGACCCATCCAATCACCCTGTTCAGTGGCAGTCTTAATAGTAATTTACTTCACTGGCAATGTGTGGATGGGAACATCTCCCAATTAAGGATCATTTACAAATTAGGCCCTAGTCAAGGTGGGGTTAACTAAGGCAGGTGGGTTAACAGTGTGGAAATCAATTATCACACTTTAATTTATATGGAGTGATGTGGCTTTAGCTTTTGCAACTGCCATTTTAGAACAGGTATTTCTGGTTGATGCACGTGTTGATAACCAAGGGTCGTTGTAGAGTTTGGAGTAAGTTCTAGTGAGCTCTGTCAAATATGTAAGGATCTTTGAAGGTTTTTGTCACCATTATTTGATAGTGTTTAATGACTCAAGAGGAGCTAAACTTATAGGCTATTATAAAGTTCAAAAGTGACATTTAGCAGATATAACTTTTTTAAGAAATATTTACCTGTATCATGTAGTAAGTAATAACTTTTGTGGGTTTTAATATAATCATAATATTTTATTATAAACTATATACTAGTTTCTAGCTGTTTTAATTACAAAATAGAACATTTTAAGGAGTCATAATTTCAGAAGCAGTAGAGAAAAAATATAGTATTGCAACTTTTTCTCTCTCGTTGCAATCACTTTTGCAACTTATTCAATTCAAGTCTGATTCTAGTTTGATAATCTCACAGAGGAGATTAGTCTGCGTCCATGTCAGGGAGCAGTTGGGCAAGTAAGGTAAGAGGAGCAGGTGGTAGGCCCGCGGCCTTAAATGTTCAAAAACGCCCCAGAGAAACTGGCGGAATAGAAAATTTTTAAAAAACTGACGGTCACTATTTCCCTGGAAATCCTCACTTGGCAAGCACGATGCAATAAGTACATTAACACGCTGCACTCCCAGCCACTTTTGTTGGTGGAATATGGAGTCCACGTGTTTCTGGACATCCAACAAATGGCTTTATGGGAAAAATTTTGTGAGGATGTGCACACTTTATTCCTGACCGCAGTGTACGTTGCACCTCACTCCATGTCATACAGTTGGCTGGACCTAGGTTTTGAAAACAAGGAGGCAGCAGATGAGGATGCTGCAGTGTGCATAGTGATTGACCTCCCAAAGGGCAATGGGTCATTGAAACCAAACGCACCAGATGGACAAAATCCAACCAAATTTTCCTCACGTTTGACTTTTTGCCTATTATGGTAAAAGTGACATTTTGGAGCAACACCTGAAAGATGGTCTCACCGTTTATGGCTAAATACAATATTTCAAGATGCAATGCTTTATGATGATGCCACACCTGTGCACCAGCAAAGCCATCACAGTTCTGACCCCAACTGAGGAGATCATGAAGGACCTAACCCAGATCCCACACTCCACTTTTATTAATATCAAAGGGCATACCACCCACCCTTTCTGGGTAACCGTGGACAGCGCGCCCCCCATCTGCACCCACTGTGACGCGTTTGGCCATAAGGCACATGCTGCCCCACCAAGGAGGGCGTCACATTCCAAAAGCACCCCTTGGTGGCCATGGCCAGTGGAGAGGCGCACTACGAACCAACTGCAAGCACCAAAGAGGCTTTCCCGTGGGGAGAACAAGGCTGCTACCTACTGGTAAATCCTATTTCCCACAAGAGCGGAAGAGAGGCCAAGCAGGCCTGAAGGGCTGCGGCCAAGGAAGCAGCCAAAGTCAACACCGCTATACCACACTCCCAATGCAAGGAGGACATCAAAACCTTCGCAGCAGAAGCAACTTAAAATCCATCAACCAATCAGATTGGGAAGCCCATGCCAATTGGGCCACCCAATCTAAGGATCTGATGGGGGACTCAATATCACCCAATCTTTGCAACCAAGCTCCAGTTGAAACTGACTTGGGGCCCATCCTACCTGAAAATTTTTTTGACCCGCTCAATGGTGCACCAAACTCATCCACACTGCAAAAAATTTGTCTAACGTTGGGGAAACAAAAAGCGAAGGCAAAAGCCAATGCAAACCTTTTTGCTAAAATCAACAAAACTACTGATAGTGTTGCTGCAAACACCCGCGCTGCCATGAAGGCCCTGTGAGAATCTAGAGGAGGCTAGTGGGCCTGGGTGCCCACCCTTGCACCTAAGGTGCAATGGGGGAAACCCTCACTTTAGGGACGTTGAATATTGCCAGACTCAAGGCCTCGCCATCCTGGGCTAGGAAACTGAGTTTTTACAAAAAAATTTACCCGTGGATATCCTGGCCATCCAGGAGTCCCACTGTCCGCAAGGTTCTGAGGAGGCTTGGAAAACCATGCTCCTCCCATCCCTATCCTTTTGGTCAGAGCACTGTGGGGTGCTAGTATGGAGAAACAATCTCTTCAAATTTTTATTTGTCAGAAACCTTCCTCAATGGCTGAGTCCTTGCTGTCACTTTCTCATGGGCCGACGTGGCACATGCTATTGTCAAAATCTATGCCCCAACCTGTGCACAAGAGCGTCAGGAATTTTTCTTGTCAGTCAAATCCCTCCCACTACCTCCAGACCCATTTGTAGTTGGTGACATGAACTGTTGGCTAAACACACCAATGGACTGTTGGCCTTCCTCCTCCCACGCCCCCCTGGGTCACATAGAACTTTGCATTCTAAAGGACACCCTTAGGTTAAGGGATGCGCTGCTGCAGCGAGCCCCGCTGCTCAAAAACATGACATGCCCCCACATCCACAACAGCCAATTAAGGTCCATGTCCTGCATCGACCTTATCCTTACGCCAGCAAAATTCCAACCCCACATTTCCCACTTCAAAACAACAAAAATGGAATTCTCTGACCACCGACTGGTCTCTATAACCTACCACCTACCTGTCACAGTGGCTAAGGCCCCACATTGGTGCAAACTCCGCCCCCCCAAACTTGTGTCACCAGGATTTTCCTTTTGGGTGGAATCAGCAACTTTGGCAAAACAATTTGTTGAACCATTTTGTGAGGACCCCATCTCCACATGGGCAACCTTCAAAGAGGATACCATCCGCCACTCTTGCCACCTCTCCTCCAGATGCTCACGAGCCACATTGGCTGTCATTTCGCGCGCTCTGGCAGAGTTGGCACACCTGGAGTCCAACATCCCAGCTACAGGATACAGCCCTGCATGGGGCCAGAAGTGGGCAGAGGCAGCCGCCCACCTCAACGCACTTGAAAGGCGACACAAACATCGGGTTTGTGTTCAGTACAGGGCCAAACGCATTACAAAGGGCGACAAGTGCACCGCATATTTTTAAAAAAAAATTTGCACCGCGCCAGAGTGTGGCCTGCACACAGGTGCGAAGATTGGATGATTCCACCGTGGATATGCCAGCCAAAGTGGCAATTGAAACACATAAGTATTACTCCAAGCTATACCGATCCAATCAAATTCAGCCAGCTGAAGTGGCAGAATTTCTTGACTGAACCCACATCTGCACCATTTCCCAATACCCAGAAATAATGAATTTGATTACTCCAAACGAATTATGAACAGCCATCCGCAGTGCACCAAACCGGAAATGCCCAGACCCAGAAGGCATTCCATATGAATTCTATAAAAAGTACTTCAAATATATATCCCCACTACTGCTTGCCTCACTTAACCAGAGCCTTTTGGAAACGCGCCTCCTACCAGGAGGACAAGAGGCCTTCACTGTCACACTCTTCAAGAAAGGGGACAAGCTAGACTTAGCCAACTGGCGCCCCATTTCTTTAACTAACACGGTAAATAATTTTAACAAAAATCATGGCTAACCGTTTAGGGATTGTAGCATCTGCCACCATCTCCCCAGAACAATTTGGTTTCATACCCAAAAGGTTGATTTGGGACAACGTGCACTCTGTGGCTAACGCATGCCAGTCCACAGCCTCTGGGGCACTTGTATTCTTGGACCAACAGAAGGCCTATGATAGAGTAAACTGGGAATACCTCAGGGCCTGCCTCCATCAATTCTGCTTACCCCATTGCTTCATCAACTGGGTGATGCTGCTCACGGAATCTGCAACAATGGCAGTACGTGGCCCTGGCTTCCTAACGGAAGTAGTCTGCCTTAAAGGGGCTTGTGACAAGGGGACCCCTTAGCCCACTCTTATACAACTTCAGCCTTGACCCACTACTTCGAAATGTGAATGCCCAACTCACTGGGGTCCATGTGCCAGGCCAAGCCCCAATCAAGATGATGGCATTTGCAGATGACTGTGTGGTTGTGGTGTCTAATATTAAAGATTCATGCACATTTGAAGCTCTCATCCAGGAGTATTCCCATGTAAGTAACGCTGCACTGAACGCTTCAAAACCGAAATCATCCTCCTTGGTCAGTTTCAGAACTGCTGGGCCCCAGCAACCAGTGCCCAACCTGGCCCATCTTCTCGCACACGTGCTCGCCCTCCCAGCTCACCCCACACCGCCCCACTGGTTCCCCTTCATGCCACGCCCTACCATAGGGTCAGTCCGCCATCTGGGCGTGTGGATGGAGGCAGGTGGGTACGCATCAGCAGTAATGGAGAGTCATATTCTAGACAACGTGACAAAGCACATCGCCTCCCTCAAAGCCCACCCTACTTCCCTTACTGGCAGGGTTGTTTTAGCCAACTCTATGCTCCTCTCCAAACTCTGGTTTGGAGCTCACGCCATCCCCTTATTCCCAAGCTTCTTCAGATCCTTGTATGCCCTGCTGCAAGGATGGCTTTGGTCAGGATGCCCTCCACCAGTACGGCTAGAGGTCATGTTTGGCCCTCATCATCATGGTGGCATGGGCCTGCTTGACTTCAGAGCCCATGCTCCCAAGATCTTAGTACCTGGATTGCGGCTATCACTGCCCCTACGCTCCCCTCCCAACACTGGTCCCGCGCAGCCCGCTCCAACTTCTCCCGCGCCTTGGGCCTCAACAATCCATAAAATCCTCACTTCCTGATGAAATACCTGGCTTCACACTCATCGGCCACAGGTCCTCACGGGACTAAAATCCACTACAAACGAATCCTCCTCTCCATGCGGAGCACTGAGTGGAGAATTTGTATTAGTGGAAATACAGCCCAGAGAGGCCGCCTCTCTCCTCAGTTCACACAAGAGGTACAGGGGCTACCCATCCAAGATGGCGTGATCCCAACACGGCCCCATGTCCTATCCAGGGTGGACTACCTGGACATGATGGACATCCCTTACTCCATTGAGACCCAAAAAACTATCTAGATACGCACACCATCCTCTGTTGCAGCCTCAAATCCGTTCCCATGTGTGGCGCTGCCTGAGGTGGGTGTACCATATGGCCGAGCACTCTAACATTTTACACTCATCCTGCATCATGTGTGGCCAGTATGGAACGCTGTTCCACCGCCTGGAGAAGTGTCCTACCTCAAAAGTGATATGGCGTGAAGTTCAACATCTGCTGGGCCAGGATCAAACACATCCCTTCAGTTTGTCAAGAGATATGTTTGCTTTATCAATGGCCTCCCCCTTCCACCCTCCCTCCATGCTCTGGTGGTTACAATCGCCATGTGGACTATCTTCACGATTGTTTTGGATGCCATCGCAGGCTCCTCCCTCACCCTCCCAGAAGCTGTCCACAGATTCTGGTCCCATTTGATGGACCACTTTCAAGCGTGGATGTTTGGATACCTCCCACCGCGTCGCTGACAGCTGGTCTCCTCCTGGTTCCCAGTCTGGTTCATCAAATCAGACCCCTTCCTCCACACATGTTCAATTGTGGCTATGGCCCCTTCACAGTTCCCTCCCCCTCCCCATAAGTGGCATTCCCACTGGCAACAAGAGATAGCATTGCTTCTCTGGGGTGCCTTCCCTGTTACTAAGTTTTGTCTCTTTTGGGTCAAATTTGGAAGTGTCCATCCCATGATCAGCCTTCCCCGCAATAAATAAAGAATATAGTATTGCATGAGTTTTTTTATGTAGTATTGTAATTTTTGATAAACATTTATTTTAATCATACAAACTGTTATAATATTAAGTGATGCAATTTTTACATATACATGTTAGTTTCATAACAAGAAACTACAAAAATAGGTTAAGGTTTAAATAGTTTAATTAAGATACACTATTCTTTTCATAAAAAATCCACATATAAGGTAATGAAAATATGAAAAAGTCCACAAAAACCCTTGTAACCATTGTATGACATGTTCTAAATGTTTGATGAAAATTATTAAAGCTGCTTTTGATATAATTTTGAATATTTATAGTAGACTTATATAACTCTTTTAGCATAAAATACATGAATGAATATACTTACTATTGTTATATCTCAATACTTGACCTTTTATATAAAAATGGAATAGAGATTATTTAATTTAATATCAGGATAGTAATTTGTAATATTATATTATATTATTTATATTTATATTTTTATTTTTCTATTATTATATCTTAATTATTATACCAAGTATATATGTTTCTTATTTGATATGATTTGCACTGCTTTACTATAAGTTCTATCTTGAAAATAATTATAGGAGATGATCATATTTAGAAATGTGTTGAGATAAAAAGATTTAATTCTTTTTTGAAATTAAAAAAGATTAATTCTCAGAAATTATACCTATACATTAATAAAAAATATAAAAAGGTTTTTTAATGTAAAAAAACTTATTTAACACTAGCTTAACTTATCTTAAGATAAAAATGCTGAAAACATAGAAAATTTCTAAGGATATGATAAAAGTCAGTTGTTTATAGTGTTTTTCTTGAACATTTGGCCTTTAGACTTTAGTTACAAAAAATTTAATATACTATGTAGCCTTGAAACTTAATTGCATATTGATAGCTAGTATATAATGTCCTATGTAACCTTCTTACCTAATGCTTGATATATAATAGTTTACTTTACCAAATCATTCCTATGCCACGTAGTAATTAGTTCAAACTAGCCTATTAATTTAACCATTATGTACAATTGTATTAAAACACGTTTCTCAAGTAGATTTTTGTGGTAATCACCTTTTTTGTTTTTTCCCTTTTAGTGTGCCATCTATAGCATATGTCACTTAGTAAGTACTACATAAATCATTTAAAATACATGCATATCTTACACTTTCACACAAAATATGCAAATATAGTTATGACATTAATAAAAATCTTTTGTATTAGAAAATGTTGATATATATATATAGCATATAAATACTTAAAATTCTTTAAATTTCTGTATAAACAATAAAATTATAGATAAAAAATAAATGAATTTTTTTGCTTTTTACTCTTTAGAAACTTAATTACCAAAAGATATATATAATGCAAAAGTTATGTAATAACAGATTCATTTCTAAATATATTCTAGTCAATAAATTAATTATGGTATTTAACCATAAATACATGTTTATATATATATATATATATTATGTATCAAGCCAACCAAGGCATAGACATTACCTAAAGCTTAAAAACAAGAAAAACTAAACTTAAAACAAACCAAAACTCTTCAAGTAAGAAATATAGAATGAAACAAAATAACTAAAGCCAACCAGTCAAGAAATAGAAAATTGCTATATGGCTATAGTGGAGGGGAATAGGGGAGAACGTGGCTCACCTTTGCCATCTGTAAAATTACAAGTAATGGTTCTGCACAATGTAGAAAGCAAAGGCGTTATACATCAGAAGGATGAGGATCTATATTGTTCAATGAGTGGACCAAAAGTTAAGCCAAAAAGAAGACTGTCATCAATTTGTCCAATCATACCCCAGCTTGGAGACAAACCTCAGGGAGGGATGCAAAAGTACCAAAATATGTGCAGGTACTTCTTAATTTAGGCTAAACTTAGTTAAAGCAGCGACATTTGTGACTAATTTTTCTGGAAGCTTGGTAGATACCAATGATTTTGTGCTTGAATGGTTAGGAAAATTGGAAGGGAAGCTTGGGGTCAAACCATTAAATAACATTGTAATAGACTTATTGACAGCCTTTTGGAGGGGACAACATTCAGGGGAGGAGACTGCCTTAATGGCGAGTTGGTGGTCACCCTGGAATGGCACAAAGTGAGTCTTCTGGGCATACTGATAAGGGGAATTGGGTAACATAGTTAAAATTTAAGAAATTTTTGATGTGAACAAATATTTTGAGGCAATATATGGGTCACCAATTTTATTTACCTTGGGCAGTAAGGCATAATGATAATGGTTGTAGCAGATAAGATTATCAGAATAAGGATGTTTTATTTATGTAAATGGTATGGCACTTGGGTGTAGAGTGTGTCTGAATCAGATCCAAATTGTTGTATATAATTTTACTTTGGTGTTTTTTAGGTATGTTTGTGTGGGAGCTAAATTTACATGCTAGCTCATCAGGAGAACTGGATGAGTGGGAGAGGGCAGGTAAACATCCCATTCAGATGCCACTGGCATGGCTTCAGAAAAAATATGGTGGTGGAAGGATTGGCGGTGTGGCAACAGGACTTTTTAGAGAGGTGGAATAATGCATAGGAGACAACTATGTAGAACTTTGTCAACACAAGACCAAAAGAAATGATTTTCTGCTGTGGCAATACAATCATGTGGGAAGTTTGTTGGCAATGGAAGGATTGTGTGGGGTAATGGAAGCAGTGGTGTAAGGGGCAGCAAGCGCTCTGCACCAGAATGAATGGGGAAGCGGTGAATGGATTGATACAATATCCTAAAGCCCTGACATTATTAAACTAACTTTGGGGTGGGAGACGTAAAGGAGATCCACATATGATACCACAAGGGTAGTATTAATAGGGGCTAATATGAGTATAAAGTATAATGGTGTTCTCATATACCAATGGGGTCACTTCAGTTGTAGAAACGTCTCTTTGTAGGCAAACCCTATAAAAATAGCCCTTATAGGGTGAATTTAATAAATATTACTGGCGCAAAGGTTGAAGAAAGGTTGACAATCATTTTGTCAGCATACAGGAGTAAACAACCATTCTTGACATGATACAGAAGCAGTGGGCAGATTGATTAAATGTACTGGTGTGGGGGAAATTTGTATGAGCATGTGTAAGGGGTTATGCAAGATGCTTAGGAGGAATGGAAGAACAAGTTTGAAAGCATTTTTTCAGAGCGGAATAATTAGGAGGGTTTCACTATTGCCTCACACTAGAGCAGCAGGAGGCGAGGCCAAGGACATTAATGGATTTGAAATGCAGTTGATTAGAGTTGGTTCAATTTAATTTTGATAACTTTCTTTTAAGATTGGGATCAAGCAGAAAGGAAATTTCTTTATCCAGCTTGATTAATATTTGTATTTTTAAATACTGTCATATAGTAAAACATATAGGATATCTTCTATTTTCTAGATTTTCCATATGCTTGACCATCACCAATAAATATGTAACATATTAAATATTTCTAATATTTGTAAATTGTAGCTACAACGTTATATCTCCAATACATAATGTAAATAATATTGATCCAATATTGGCATGATTGAGAATTCCTTATAAGGTACTTAATGATATATAGAACTATAAGATAAAATGGTGATATCTTTTTTCATATACACTTTTTTATCAATTATCTTTTAAAATTTAAATTTTAAATTTATTGCGGGGAAGGCCGACCATGGGATGGACACTTCCGAATATGACTCAGATGAGACAAAACTCAGTACCAGGTGAGGCACCCCAGAGAAGCGATGCTATCTCTTGTTGCCAGCGGGAACGCCACTTATAGGAAGGGGGAGGGAACGTGTGTAGGGGGCGTAGCCACTATTGAGCACGTGTGGAGGAAGGGGTCTGATTTGATGAACCAGACTGGGAACCAGGAGGAGACCAGCTGCCGGCGACGTGGTGGGAGATATCCAAACATCCACGCTTGAAAGTGATCCACCAAATGAGACTGGAATCTGTGGACAGCTTCAGGGAGGGTGGGGATGGATCCGGCGATGGCATCCAAGACAATCGTGTGGATAGTCCACATGGCGATTGCAACCACCAGAGCACGAAGGGAGGGTGGGAGGGGAGCCATTGATGAAGCAAACATATCTCTTGACAGACTGAAGAATGTGTTTGATCCTGGCCTAGCAGACGTTGGACTTCGCGCCATATTACTTTAGAGGTGGGGCACTTCTCCAGGCGGTGAAACAGCGTTCCATACTGGCCACACACGACACAGGATGAGTGTAAAGCATTAGAGCGCTCATCTGTATGATACACCCGCCTCAGGCAGCGCCACACATGGGAACGGACTTGAGGCTGCAACAGAGGATGGTGTGCGTATTTCCAGATAGTCTTTTGGGTCTCAGTGGAATAAGGGATGTCCATCATGTCCAGGTAGTCCACCCTAGATAGGACTTGGGGTCGAATGGGGATCACGCCATCATGGATGGGTAGCCCCTGTACCTCTTGTGTGAACTGAGGAGAGGGGCGGCCTCTTTGGGTTGTATGTCCACTAATACAAATTCTCCACTCTGCGCTTCGCATGGAGAGTAGGATTCGTTTGTAGTGGGTTTTTGTCCCATGAGGACCTGTGGCTGATGTGTGTGATGCAAGGTATTTCATCAGGGAGTGGGGGTTTGATGGGTTGTTGAGCCAAAGGCTCGGGAGAAGTTGGAGCGGGCCGCGCAGGACCAGTGTTGGGATGGGAGTGTAGGAGCAGTGACGGCCGCAATCCAGGTGCCTAGGATCTTGGCGGCATGGGCTTTAAAGTCAAGCAGGCCCATGCCACCATGATGATGAGGGCCAAACATGACCTCTAGCCGTACTGGTGGAGGGCGGCCTGACCAAAGCCAACCTTGTAGCAAAGCATACAGGGATTTGAAGAAGCTTGGGGAGAAGGGGATGGCGTGGGCTCCGAACCAGACTTTGGATAGGAGCATAGAGTTGGCAAGAACAACCCTGCCAGTGAGGGTAGTAGGGTGGGCTCTGAGAGAGGCGATTCGCTTCGTCACGTTGTCCAGTATATGGCCCTCCATTACTGCTGACGCGTATCCTCCTGCCTCCAACCACACGCCCAGATGGCGTACCGGTCCTATGGTAGGTCGCGGCACAAAGGGGAGCACCAGTGGAGCGGTGTGTTTTGAGTTAGTAAGGCGTGGACTTGGGCGAGCAGCTGGGCTGGGTTGGGAACTACTTGCTGGGGCCCAGCAGTTCTGAAACTGACCAAGGAGGATGATTTCGGTTTTGGAGGCGTTCAGTGCCGCGTTGCTTACCCGGGAATATTCCTGGATGAGGGCTTCAAGCGCGCGTGCATCTTTATTATTAGACACCCCCACCACGCAATCATCTGCAAATGCCATCATCTTGACTGGGGTTTGGCCTGGCACATGGACCCCAGTGAGTTGGTCATTCACATTTCACAGTAGTGGGTCAAGGCTGAAGTTGTATAAGAGTGGGCTCAGGGGGTCCCCTTGTCGCAGGCCCCTTTGAGGATGGACTACATCCATTAGGAAACCTGGGCCGCGCACAGCCATTGTTGCAGATTCCGTGAGCAGCATCACCCAGTTAATTAAGCGGGGAGGTAGGCGGAATTGTTGGAGGCAAGACCTAAGGTATTCCCAGTTTACTCTATCATAGGCCTTTTGTTGGTCCAAGAATACAAGTGCCCCAGAGGCTGTGGACTGACACACATTAGCCACAGAGTGCACGTTATCCCAAATCGACCTTCTGGGGTGAAACTGAATTGTTTTTGGAGAGATGGTGGCAGATGCTACAGTCCCTAAACGGTTAGCCATGATTTTTGTTAAAATTTTGGTGTCTGTGTTTGTTAGAGAAATGGGGCGCCAGTTGGCTAAGTCTAGCCTATCTCTTTCTTGAAGAGTGTGACTGTGAAAGCCTCATGTCCTCCTGGTAGGAGGCGCATTTCCAACAGGCTTTGGTTGAGTGAGGCTAGCAGCAATGGGGATATGTATTTAAACTATTTTTTGTAGAACTCATATGGAATGCCATCTAGGCCTGGGCATTTTTGGTTTGGCGCACCGCGAATGGTAGTCCATAATTTGTTCGGAGTAATTAAATTCATTATTTTCCGGGTATCAGAAAATGGTGCGGATATGAGCTCTGTTGAGAAATTCTGCCATTTTGGCCAGCTGAATTTGTTCAGCTTGGTATAACTCGGAGTAATATCTTTGCATTTTGATTACCACTTCGGCCAGTGTGTCCACAATAGAATTATCCAATCTTCGCACCTGTGTGCAGGCCACGCTCTGGTGTGGTGCAAAATTTTTTTGAAGAAATATGTGGTGCACTTGTCACCTTTAGTGATGTGTGTGGCCCTGTAAGGGACACAAACCCGATGTTTGTGTTGCCTTTCAAGTGCGTTGAGGTGTGCTGCTGCCTCCACCCACTTCTGGCCCCATGCAGGGCTATATCCTGAGGCTGGAATGTTGGACTCCAAGTGGGCCAATTCTGCCAGCGCGCATGATATAACCGCCGATGTGGCTCATGGGCGTCTGGATGAGAGATGGCAATAGTGGCGGATGGTGTCTTTTTGAAAGTTGCCCATGTGGAAATGGGGTCCATGCAAAACGGTGCAACAAACAATTTTGCCAAAGTTGCCTCTTCCACCCACATGGAAAATCCTGGCGACGCAAGCTCTGGGGGGTGGATTTTGCACCAATGTGGGGCCTTTGCAACTGTGACGGGTAAGTGGTATGTTATCGAGACCAGTCGGTGGTTGGAGAATTCCATTTTCATTGTTTTGAAGTGGGAGATGTGGGGTTGGAATTTCGCCGGCGCTAGAATAAGGTCAATGCGGGTCATGGACCTTAATTGGCCATTGTGGATGTGGGGACGCGTCATGTTTTCAAGCAGTGGGCATGTCACGGCAGCGCATCCATTAACCCAAGGGTGGCTTTTAGAACGCGTAGTTCTATGTGACCCTGTGGGGCATGGGGTGAGGGCGGCCACCGGTCCGTTGGTGAGGCTAGCCAACAGTTCATGTCGCCAATTAGGAAAGAATCAGGGGGTAGCAGGAGGGATTTGACCAACGAGAAAAATTCCCAACGCTCTGTGTGCACCGTTTGGGGCGTAAATGTTGACAATTGTGTGTACAACATCAGCCCAAGAGAAGGTGACAATGATCACTCGGTCATTTAGGAATGTTTCTGAAGATGTAAATTTGAAAAAATTGTTTTTCCAAATTAGCACCCCACAGTGCTTTGACCAAAAGGATAGGGATGGTAGGAGCATTGTTTTCCAAGCATCCTCGGAACCTCATGGACAGTGGGTTTCCTGGATGGCCAGGATATCCATGGGTAAATTATTTTGTAAAAAACTCAGTTTCCTAGCCCGGGATGGGGAGGCCTTGAGTCCGGCGATATTCAGCGTCCCTAGAGTGAAGGTTTCCCCCATCGCACCTTAGGTGCAAGGGGGTGGGCCCCCTGGCCCACCAGCCTCTTCCAGGTCCCCACGGGCTTTCACAGCAGTGCGGGTATTAGCAGCAATGCTATCAGGGTTTTTGTTAATTTTTGCGGAAAGAGTCACGTTGGCTTTGGCAATTGCTTTTTGTTTTCCCGACGTCGGACGAATTTTTTGTGGTGCGGATAAGTTCAGTGCACCGTCAAGTGGGGCAAAAAAATTTTTTTGGTTGGGATAGGTCCCAAGTCAGTTTCAACTGGGGCTTGGGTGCAGCGATTGGGTGAGATCAAATCTCCCATTGGATCCTCAGATTGAGTGGCCCATTCAGCTTGGGCCTCCCAATCTGATTGGGTGATGGATTCCCAAGTTGCTTCCGCCACGAAGGTCTCCATGTCCTCCTGGCGTTGTGAGTGTGGGATGGTGGTGGTGACCTTGGCTGCTTCCTTGGCTGCAGTCCTACGGGCCTGCTTGGCCTCTTCTGCTCCAGCAGGGAGATGGGCTTTACCAATAGGTAGCAGCCTTGTGCTCCCCACGGGAAGGCCTCTTTGGTGCTTGCAGTTGGTTCATAGTGCGCCTCTCCGCTGGCCATGGCCGCTGAGGGGTGCTCGGGAATGTAATGCCCTCTTTAATGGGGCACGCGTGTGCCTTATGGCCAAACGCGTCACAGTGGGTGCAAATGGGGGCGCACTGTCCACGGTTACCCGGAATGGGTGGGTGGTGTGCCCTGCAATGTCAATAAAGGTGGAGTGCGGGATCTGGGTTAGGTCCTTCGCGATCTCCTCAGATGGGGTCAGAACTGCAATGGCTTTGCCGGTGCACAGGTGTGGCATCAGCGTGAAACGTTGCATTTCGAAAGATTGTATTTCACCGTATATGGTGAGACCATCTTTCAGGTGTTGCTCCAAAATATCACGTTTTACCATAGTAGGCAAAAAGTCAAATGTGAGGAAAATTTGGTTCGATTTTGTCCATCTGGTGTGTTTAGTTTCGATGACCTGTTGCCCTTCGGGGAGGTCAACCACTATGCGCACCGCTGCAGCCTCGTCTGCTGCTATTTTGCTTTCAAAACCTAGGTCCAGCCAACTGCGCGACATGGAGTGAGGTGCAACATACACCGTGGTTGGGAAAATTTTGTGTACATCTTCACAAAATTTTTCCCATAGGGCCGTTTTTGGATGTCCAGATAAACACGGACTCCAAATTCCACCGATGAAAGTGGCTGGGAATGTGGCATATTGATGTACTGGTTGCATCGTGCTTGCCACGCGAGTATCTCTGGGGAAATTGTGACCGCCAGTTTTTTTAAATTTTTTTTCTATTCCACCGGATTCTCCAGGGCGTTTTCAAACGTTAGAGGCCGCAGGCCTTCCGCCTGCTCCTCTTGCTTTACTTGCCCAACTGCTCCCAGACATGGGTGCAGACTAATCCCCTCTATGAGATTATCAAACTGGATTTAGTCTTGAATTGAATGGGTTGCAAAAGTGTTTGCAACGAGAAAGAAAAGTTGGTAATCAAGAACAAAAAATAGATAAAGATTTTCCTTTTTTATCATTTATCTTATTATTGTAAAATATAATAAATATATTGCATAGATATTCATGC
The DNA here is from genome assembly GCA_022478985.1 of Massospora cicadina. NCBI lineage: Eukaryota > Fungi > Entomophthoromycota > Entomophthoromycetes > Entomophthorales > Entomophthoraceae > Massospora > Massospora cicadina. The sequence continues at coordinate 143,606 of JAKSZP010004019.1, forward strand.
ATAAGGTTTATTTTTTAATTTTCTTATTTAATATGTAATAAGTAATATATAATATAAAATATAATAGATAATGGGTGGTAGCCTGGCAGGTAAAACTGCTTCCACCCTAGCGCAGGTTTTGAGTTTGAAGCCTGTACAGGCTAGAAAAATTCTTGGTGTGGTATATTTGTCTCAAGGTATCAGCTTTTCTCTCTCGTTGCAATCACTTTTGCAATTTATTTAATTCAAGCCTAAACTTTTCTTTCTCATTGCAATCACTATTGCAACCTATTCAATTCAAGACTGAATCTAGTTTTATAATCTCAAAGAGGAGATTAGTCTGCGCCCATGTCAGAGAGCAGTCAGGCAAGCAAGGTAAGAGGAGCAGGTGGAAGGCCCGCGGCCTCCAACGTTCAAAAACGCCCCAGAGAATCTGGCGGAATAGACAAAAATCTTAAAAACTGGCGTTCACGATTTCCTCAGAGATACTCGCATGGTAAGCATGATGCAACCAGTACATTAACACGCCACACTCCCAACCACTTTCATCGGTGGAATTTGGAGTCTGCGCGTATCTGGACATCCAAAAACGGCCTTATGGGAAAAATTTTGTGAAGATGTACACAAAATTTTCCTGACCACGGTGTACATCACACCTCACTCCATGTCACATGGTTGGCTTGACCTAGGTGTCAAGAGCAAAAAAGCAGCAGATGAGGCTGCAGCAGTGCGCATAGTGATTGACCTCCCTGAAGGGCAATGGGTCATCGAACAAAATGCACCAGATGGACAAAATCAAACCAAATTTTCCTCACATTTGACTTTTTGCCTACTACAGTAAAACGTGACATTTTGGAACAACACCTGAAAGATGGTCTCACCATATATGGCGAAATACAATTTTTAAAAATGCAATGCTTCACGCTGATGCTACACCTGTGCACTGGCAAAGCCATCGCAGTTCTGACCCCAACTGAGGAGATCAGGAAGGACTTAACCCAGATCCCACACTCCACTTTTATTGATATTGCAGAGCATTATACCCACCCATTCTGGGTGACCGTGGACAGCGCGCCCCCCATTTGCACCCACTGTGACACGTTTGGCCATAAGGCGCACGCATGCCCCATCAAGGAGGGCGTCACATTCCAAGAGCACCCCTCGGCGGCCATGGCCAAAGGAGAGGCGCACTATGAACCAACCGCAAGCACCAAGGAGGCTTTCCCATGGGGAGCACAAGGCTGCTATCTATTGGTAAAGCCTATCTCCCTGCAAGAATGGAAGAAGGCTAAGCAGGCCCATAGAGCCGCGGCCAAGGAAATGGCCAAGGCCACCACCGCTATCCCACACTCACAACGCCAGGAGGACATGGAAACCTTCGTGGCAGAAGCAACTCAGGAATCTATCAACCAATCAGATTGGGAAGCCCATGCCGAGTGGGACACTCAATCTGAGGATCTGGTGGGAGACTCAATCTCACCCAATCGTTGCACCCAAGCTCTGGTCAAAACTGACTTGGGACCTATCCCAACTGAAAATTTTTTTGACCTGCTTGACGGTGTACCAAACTCATCTGCACCGCAAAAAATTTGTCCGCCATTGGGTAAACATAAAGCAAAGGCCAAAGCCAACGTGATTTTTTCCACAAAAATCAACAAAAACTCTGATAGCATTGTTGCTAACACCCATGCTGCTGTGAAAGCCCGTAGGGACCTAGAAGAGGCTGGTGGGCCTGGGGCCTACCCCTCGCACCTAAGGTGTGATGGGGGAAACCTTCACTTTAGGGTCATTGAATATCGCTGGACTCAAGGCCTCCCTGTCCCAGGCTAGGAAACTGAGTTTTTACAACACAATTTACCCATGGATATCCTGGCCATCCAGGAGTCATACTGTCCATGAGGTTCCGAGGAAACTTGGAAAACAATGCTCCTCCCATCCCTATCCTTTTGGTCGAAGCACTGTGGGGGTGCTAATTCAGAAAAATAATTTTTTCAAATTTGTATCCTCAGAAACATTCCTAAATGGCTGAGTGCTTGTTGTCACCTTCTCGTGGGCTGATGTAGCGCATGCAATCATCAACATCTATGCCCCAAACGGTGCACACAAGCATCGGGAATTTTTCTTGTCAGTCAAATCCCTCTCGCCACCCCCTGATTCTTTCCTAGTCAGCGACATGAACTGTTGGCTAACCTCACCAATGGACCGGTGGCCTCCCTCACCCCATGCCCCACAGGGTCACGTTGAACTACACGTTCTAAGGGCCACCCTTGGGTTAATGGATGTGCTGCCACGACATGCCCTGCTGCTCAAAAACATGATGCGTCCCCACATCCACAATGGCCAATTAAGGTCCATGACCCGCATCAACCTTATTCTAACGCCGGCGAAATTCCAACCCCACATCTCCCACTTTAAAACAATGAAAATAGAATTCTCTGACCACCAACTGGTCTCAATAACATACCACCTACCTGTCACAGTTGCTAAGGCCCCACATTGGTGCAAAATCCGCCCCCCGAGCTCGCGTCACCAGTATTTTCCATGTGGGTGGAAGAGGCAACTTTGGCAAAAAAAGTTTGTTGCACCGTTTTGCGCGGACCCCATTTCCACATGGGCAACTTTCAAAGAGGACACCATCCGCCACTCTCTCCATCTCTCCTCCAGATGCTCACGAGCCACATTGGCGGTTATCTCATGCACTCTGGCAGAATTGGCACACTTGGAGTCCAACATTCCAGCTACAGGATACAGCCCTGCATGGGGCCAGAAGTGGGTGGAGGCAGCCACCCACCTCAACGCACTCGAAAGGCAACACAAACATCAGGTTTATGTTCAATACAGGGCCACATGCATCACAAAAGGCGACAAGTGCACCGCATATTTCTTTAAAAAAATTTTGCACCACACCAGAGCGTGGCCTGCACACAGGTGCAAAGATCAGATAATTCTATTGCAGATACAGCAGCCAAAGTGGCAATCAAAATGTAAAAATATTACTCTGAGTTGTACCGAGCTGAATCAATTCAGCCAGCTGAAGTGGCAGAATTTCTCGACTGAGCTCATATCTGCACCATTTTCTGATACCCGGAAATAATGAATTTAATTACTCTGAACGAATTATGGACAGCCATTCGCGGTGCGCCAAACCGAAAATGCCCAGGCCCAGATGGCATTCCATATGAGTTCTACAAAAAATATTTCGAATATATATCCCCACTTCTGCTTGCCTCACTTAACCAAAGCCTGATGGAAACGCGCCTCCTACCAGGAGGACATGAGGCTTTCACCATTACACTCTTCAGGAAAGGGGATAAGCTTGACTTAGCCAAATGGTGCCCCATTTCTCTAACAAACACAGACACCAAGATTTTAACAAAATTTATGGCTAACCGATTAGGGACTGTAGCATCTGCCACCATCTCCCCAGAACAATTTGGTTTCATCCCCAGAAGGTCGATTTGGGATAACGTGCACTCTGTGGCTAATGTATGTCAGTCCACAGGCTCTGGGACACTTGTATTCTTGGACCAACAAAAGGCCTATGATAGAGTAAACTGGGAATACCTCAGGACCTGCCTCCATCAATTCCGCCTACCCCCTCGCTTTATCAATTGGGTGATGCTGCTCACGGAATCTGCAACAATGGCAGTGCGTGGCCCTGGCTTCCTGAAGGAAGTAGTCCACCCTCAAAGGGGTTTGCGACAAGGGGACCCCTCAGCCCACTCTTATACAACTTCAGCCTTGACCCGCTGCTACAAAATGTGAATGCCCAACTCACTGGGGTCCATGTGCCAGGCCAAGCCCCAGTCAAGATATTGGCATTCGCAGATGACTGTGTGGTTAGGGTGTCTAATAATCAAGATGCACGCGCGCTTGAAGCTCTCATCCAGGAATATTCCCGGGTAAGCAACGTGGCACTGAACGCCTCCAAAACCGAAATCATCCTCCTTGGTCAGTTTCAGAACTGCAGGGCCCCAGCAATTAGTTCCCAACCCGGCCCATCTGCTCGCCCACGACCACGCCTTACTAACTCAACACACACCGCTCCACTGGTGCTCCCCTCGTGCCACGTCCTACCATTGGACCGGTGAACCATCTGGGCGTGTGGATGGAGGCAGGCGGATACGCGTCAGCAGTAATGGAGTGCCATATTCTGGATAACGTGATGAAGCAAATCGCCTCTCTCAGAGCCCACCCTACTTCCCTTACTGGCAGGGTTGTTTTAGCCAACTCTATGCTCCTATCCAAAGTCTGGTTCGGAGCCCACGCTATCCACTTCTCCCCAAGCTTCTTCAAATCCTTGTATGCCTTGCTGCAAGGATGGCTTTGGTCAGGCCGCCCTCCACCAGTGCGGCTAGAGGTCATGTTTGGCCCTCATCATCATGGTGGCATGGGCCTGCTTGACTTCAAAACCCATGCTGCCAAGGTCCTGGGCACCTGGATCGCGGCCATCACCGCTCCTACACTCCCATCCCAACACTGGTCCCGCGCAGCCTGCACCAACTTCTCCCAAGCCTTGGGCCTCAACAATCCATCAAACCCCCACTCCCTGATGAAATACCTCGCATCACACACATCAGCCACAGGTCCTCACAGGAAAAAACCCACTACAAACGAATCCTACTTCCATGCGGAGCGCAGAGTGGAGAATTTGTATTAGCGGACATACAACCCAAAGAGGCCGCCCCTCTCCTCAGTTCACACAAGAGGTACAGGGGCTACCCATCCATGATGGCGTGATCCCCATTTGGCCCCATGTCCTATCCAGGGTGGACTACCTGGACATGATGGACATCCCTTATTCCATTGAGACCCAAAAAACAATCTGGAAATATGTACATCACCCTCTGTTGCAGCCTCGAGTCCGCTCCCATGTGTGGCGCTGCCTGAGGCGGGTGTATCGTACAGCTGATTGCTCTAACGCTTTACACTCATCCTGTGTCATGTGCGGCCAGTATGGAATGCTGTTACACCGCCTGGATAAGTGCCCCACCTCTAAAGTGATATGGCGCGAAGTTCAACGTCTGCTGGGCCAGGATCAAACGCATCCCTTCAGTCTGTCAAGAGATATGTTTGCTATATCAATGGTCTCCTCCCTTCCACCCTCCCTCCGTGCTCTGGTGGTTGCAATAGCCATGTGGACCATCCACACGATTGTCTTAGATGCCATCGCAGGCTTCACCCCCACCCTCCCAGAAACTGTCCACAGATTCTGGTCTCATTTGGTGGACCACTTTCAAGCGTGGATGTTTGGATACCTCCCACCGTGTTGCCAACAGCTGGTCTCCTCTTGGTTCCCAGTCTGGTTCATCAAATCAGACCCCTTACTCCACACGTGCTCAATAGTGGCTACGGCCCCTTCACACGTTCCCTCCCCTCCTTATAAGTGGCGTTCCCGCTGGCAACAAGAGATAGCATCGCTTCTCTGGGGTGCCTCCCCCAGTACTAAGTTTATCTGTCCTGAGTCATATTCGGAAGTGTCCATCCCATGGTCAGCCTTCCCTGCAATAAATTTAAAATTTAAAATTTAAATTAAGACTGACTTTAGTTTGATAATCTCACAGAGTGGATTAGTTTGCGCCCATGTCAGGGAGCAGTTGGGCAACTAAAGTAAAAGGCACAGGTGGTAGGCCCGCGACTTCTAACGTTTGCAAATGCCCCAGAGGAACTAACGGATTAGATAAGTATAAAAAATGGGCGGTTACTATTTCCCCAGAAATCCTCACTTGGCAGGCGCTATGTAACCAGTACATCAACACACTGCACTCTCAACCACTCTCGTCAGTGGAATACAGAGTCCAGGTGTTCCTGGATATTTAACAAACAGCATTGTGGGAATGAATTTGTGGGGATGTGCATATTCATTTCCTAACCATGGTGTATGTTGCACCTCACTCCATGTCACGCGGTTGGCTGGATCTCAGTTTTGAAAACAAGGAGGCAGCAGATGAAGCTGCTGCAGTGCGCGTTGTGATCAACCTCCCCAAAGGGCAGCAGGTCTTAAAACTAAACGCACCAGACGGACAAAATCCAATCAAATTTTCCTCACGTTCAACTTTCTACCCACCACAGTCAAGTGTGCCATTCTGGAGCAGCACCTGAAAGCTGGTCTCACCATATATGGAGAAATACAATCCTTTGAGATGCAACGCTTTATGCTGATGCCACACCTGTGCACCATCAAAGCCATTGCAGTTCTGGCCCCAACTGAGGAGATTATGAAGGACCTAATCCAGATCCCGCACTCCACTTTTATTAATATTGAGGGGCATACCACCCACCCTTTCTGGGTAACCGTGGACAGTGCACCCCCCATCTGCACCCACTGTGATGCATTCAGCCATAAGCACACGCATGCACCACTAAAAAGGCATCACATTCCAAGAGCACCTTTTGGCAGCCATGGCCAGCGGAGAGGTGCACTACAAACCAACCACCAGCACCAAAGAGGCTTTCCCGTGGGGAGCACAAGGTTGCTACTTATTAGTAAAGCCTGTCTCCCCTCAAGAGTGAAAGAAGGCCAAACAGGCCTGCAGGGCCGCGGCCAAGGAAGCGGCCAAAGTCGCCTCCACTATCTTACAATCCCAATGCCAGGAGGACATTGAAACCTTCATTGCAGAAGCAACTTGGGAATCCCTCAACCAATCAGATTGGGAAGCCCATGCTGATTGGGCCACCCAATCTGAGGATCCAATGTGTGACTCAATCTCACCCAACCTTTGCAACCAAGCCCCAATTGAAACCAACTTGGTTTCAAACCTACCTGAAATTTTTTTTGACCCAAACGTTGGTGCACTGAACTCATCTGCACCACAAAAAATTTGTTCGATAGCAGGGAAACAAAAAGCAAAGGCAAAAGCCAACGTGAACCTGTATGCTAAAAATAACAAATCTTCTGATAGCATTGCTGAAAACACCCGCGCCACCATGAAGGCTCATGGGAATCCAAAGGAGGCTGGTGGGCCTGGTGCCCACCCCCTCACACCTAAGGTGTGAGGGGGGAGCCTTCACTTTAGGGATGTTGAACATCGCCAGACTCAAGGCCTCGCGTCCTGGGCTAGAAAACTGAGTTTTTTACAAAAAAATTTACCCATGGACATCCTGGCCATCCAGGAGTCCCACTGTCCACAAGATTCTAAGGATGCTTGGAAAACCATGCTCCTCCCTTCCCTTTCCTTCTGGTCTGAGCACTGTGAGGTGCTTGTTCAAAAAAACAATTTTTTTTAAATTTTACTATCTGAATCCTTCCTTGATGGCAAAGTCCTCGTTGTCACATTTTTGTGGGCCAACGTGGCGCACGCTATTGTCAACATTTATGCCCTGACCTGTGCACAAGAGTGTCAGGAATTTTTATCATTGGTAAAATCCCTTCCATTACTCCCTGACCCTTTCATAGTTGGCGACATGAACTGTTGGTTAAACACATCCATGGACTGCTGGCCTTCCTCATCCCACGCCCCCCAGGGTCATGTAGAACTTTGCATTCTAAAGGCCACCCTTGGGTTGTTTGATGCACTGCCACAGCAAGCTCCGCTGCTCAAGAACATGATGCGTCCCCACGTCCACAATGGCCAGTTAAGGTCCATGTCATGCATCGACCTTATCCTCACGCTGGTGCAATTTTGATCCCATATTTCCCACTTCCACACATCAAAAATTGATTTCTTTGATCACCAGCTGGTCTTGATAACCTACCACATACCCATCACAGTGGCTAGGGCTCCACATTGGTGCAAACTCCACCCACCCGAACTCATGTTGCCAGGTTTTTCCACATGGGTGGAATCTGCAACTTTGGCAAAAGAGTTTATTAAACCATTTTGTGCGGACCTAATTTCCACATGGTCAGCCCTCAAAGCGGATACCATCTGCCAAGCTCGCCACCTCTCCTCCCAACGCTCACGTGCTACCTTGACCATCATCTCGCGCGCTCTGGCAGAGTTGGCACACCTGGAGTCCAACATCCCAGCTACAGGCTACAGCCCTGCATAAGGCCAGAAGTGGGCAGAAGCAGCCACCCACCTCAACGCACTTGAAAGGCAACACAAACATTGGGTTTGTGTTCAGTACAGGGCCAAACACATTAGAGAGGGCGGCACATGCTCCACTTATTTTTTATAAAAATTCTTCACACCGCACCAGAGCATGGCCTGCACACAGGTGTGGAGGTCGGATGATTCCATCGCGGATACGCCAGCCAAAGTGGCGATCAAAATACAAAAGTATTACTCCAAGTTGTACCAATCTGATCCAATTCAGCTGGCTAAAATGGCGAAATTTCTTGATAGCACTCACAGCCGCACCATTTTCTGCTACACGGAGTTAAAGAATTTTATTTACTCTGGATGAACTCTGGTCTGCCATCCGCAGTGCACCAAATCAGAAATGCTCCAGCCCTGATGGCATTCCATATGAGTTCTATAAGAAGTACTTTAAATATCTATCCCCACTGCTGCTTGCCTCCCTTAACCAGAGCCTTCTGGATACACGCCTTCTACCAGGAGGGCAAGAGGCCTTCACCATTACACTCTTCAAGAAAGGGGATAAGCTAGACCTAGCCAACTGGCGCCCCATTTTTCTAACATGGACACCAAAATTTTAACTAAAATCATGGCTAACCGTCTGGGGATTGTAGCCTCTGCCACCATCTCCCAGAACAATTTGGTTTCATACCCAGAAGGTCGATTTGGGACAATGTTCACTCTGTGGCTAACGCATGCCAGTCCACAGCCTCTGGGGCACTAGATCTTGGACCAACAGAAGGCCTATCATAGAGTAAACTGGGAATACCTCAGGGACTGCCTCCACCAGTTCTGCTTACCCCTCGCTTCATCAGCTGAGTGATGATGCTTATGGAATCTGCAACAATGGCAGTGCGTGGCCCTGAATCTCTCACAGAAGCAGTCCGCCCTCAAAGGGGCCTCCGCCAAGGGGACCCATTAGCCCATTCTTATATAACTTCAGCCTTGACCCAATACTTTGAAATGTGAATGCCCGCCTCACTGGGGTCCATGTACCAGGCCAATCCCCAGTCAAGATGATGGCGTTTGCTGATGATTGTGTGGTCAGGGTGTCTAATAATCAAGATGCACGCTCGCTTGAAGCTCTCATCCAGGTTTATTCCTGGGTAAGTAATGCTGCACTGAACGCCTCCAAAACTGAAATTATCCTCCTTGGTTAGTATCAAAACTGCTGGGTCCCAGCGACCTGTGTCCAGCCCAACCCATCTGCTCGCACATGTGCTCGCCTTCCCTGCCCACCCCACACCGCCCCACTTGTGCTCCCCTTCATGCCACGCCCTACCAATGGGCCTGTCCGCCATCTGGGGGTGTGGGTGGATGCAGGCGGGTATGCCTCAGCAGTAATGGAAAGTCATTTTTTATACAACGTGATGAAGCGCATCGCCTCCCTCAGAGCCCGCCCTACTTCCCTTACTGGCAAGGTTGTTTTAGCCAACTCTATGCTCCTCTCCAAAGTCTGGTTCGGAGCCCACGCCATCGCCTTCTCCCCAGGTTTTTTCAAATCTATGTATGCCCTTCTGCAAGGGTGGCTTTGGTCAGGCCGCCCACCACCAGTGTGGCTTGAGGTCATGTTTGGCCCTTGTCATCGTGGTGGCATGGTCCTGCTCAACTTTAAAGCCCATTTGGCCAAGATCCTGGGCACCTGGATTGTGGCTGTCACCACCCCTATGCTCCCCTCCCAACATTGGCCCCGCGCGGCCCACTCCAACTTCTCCCGCGCCCTGGGCCTTACCAATCCGTCGCACCCTCACTCCTTGATGAAATATCTGGCTTCCCACCCATTGGCCACAGGTCCTCATGGTACTAAGCCCCACTTCAAACGAATCCTTCTCTCCATGCGGAGCGCTGAGTGGAGAATGCGTATTTGTGGGCACACATCCCAGAGAGGCCGCCCCTCTCCCCGTTACACACAGGAGGTACAAGGGCTACCCATTCAAGATGGCTTGATCCCCACATGGCCCCATGTCCTATCCAGGGTGGACTACCTGGACATGATGGACATCCCTTATTCCATTGAGACCCAGAATACTATTTGGAAATACGCACACCACCCTCTGTTGCTGCCTCATATCCGTTCCCATGTGTGGCACTGCCTGAGGTGAGTGTACTGTACAGCTGAGCGCTCTAACACTTTACACTCATCCTGCGTCATGTGTGGCCAGTATGGAATGCTGTTCCACCGCCTGGAGAAGTTCCCTACCTCTGAAGCGATATGGCGCGAAGTTCAACGTCTGTTTGGCCAGGATCAAACACATCTCTTCAGTCTGTCAAGAGATATGTTTGCTTTATCAATGGCCTCCCCCTTCCACCCTCCCTCCATGCTCTGGTGGTTACAATCGCCATGTGGACTATCCACACAACTGTCTTGGATGCCATTGCAGGCTCCACCCCACCCTCCCAGAAGCTGTCCACAGATTCTGGTCCCATTTGATGGACCACTTTCAAGCGTGGATGTTTGGGTGCCTCCCACTACATCGCCATCAGTTGGTCTCCTCCTGGTTCCCGGTCTGGTTTGTCAACTTGGACCCCTTCCTCCACATGTGTTCAATTGTGGGTATGACCCCTTTACACGTTCCCCCTCCTCCCCATAGTGGCGTTCCCGCTGGCAACAGGAGATAGCATTGCTTCTCTGGGGTGCCTTCCCTGTTACTGAGTTTCGTTTTTCTTTCATGTTTATTTTTGGAAGTGTCCGTCCCCTGGTCAGCCTTTCCCACAATAAATTAAATATATTTGTCTCAAGGTTGACCCACCTCAATTTTTTTGACATGATATATGTCCTATGGCTGGGGGGTAAGTTAAAAGTATGAGATCATACCTGATGAGCTTAAATGATTATGGGTGTGGATTGTTTTTGCGTAGGTTGACCAATAAAATCAACTAGACTTAATAAATTTAAAATGAACTATTGTAGATGGCAATCAGTAATATTATTATAGATTGGCCAATTAAATCAACTAGATTTAAAATAAATTATTGTAGATGGTGATCAGTAAATTTAGTATAGGTTGACCAATTTAATTATCTAAATCTGAGATTTATTGTAGATGGCGATCAGTAAATTTAGGATCCATTGACCAATCAAATCAGCTGATCGAGTAATATATATATTGACATGATATATGTCCTATGGCTGGGGGGTATGTTTAAGTATGAGATCATAACTGACGAGTCTAAATTACTAAGGGTGTAGATTGTTTTTTCTTAGGTTGACCAATAAAATCAGCTAGATCTAAAATGAATTATTGTAGATGGCAATCAGTTAATTTAGTATATGTTGACCAATTAAATAATCTAGATCTAAAATGAATTATTGTAGATGGTGATCAGTAAATTTACTATGGATTGTCCAATTTAATCAAACAATAAATAAAATGAGGTAATGTAGATAGATATCTGAAAGTTCACCATTTAATTAACTAATAAATTGAACTAAATAATAAAAACTATAAGTAAAAACTGCTAACCTTATACCTGAAACATCAGACTAATTAAGTAAACTAACAATTTTATATATATTTAATAGAATTTTTGTGTCAAGTTAATCTGAGATTGATAATTAGCCTAGGAGTAGGTGTTGAAATAAACATGTATGCTAATGATTTATTTATAAGCTGATCTCCTAAACCACCACAACTAAAATGCTATCTAATTTAATATAAATTTAATAAATTTGAATCTATCAGCTATTTGCCTGATGTCATATACAGTTTTAATTAGGCTAATCCAATCATTAATTAAGTAATCTAAATATCTCAGATATTATTTTTGTAAAAGTTAAATAAAACACAGTGATAGTGTCCTATCATAATAGTAGATAAAATGTTAAAGTTTCTACCAACCTTCATCCATAAGGCATATATCATGCACTTAAGTTTTTTACCATAATGTAAAACTTTAACTACTTTCAAATATATAATATATAATATATAATATTTTATATATTATCTTATTTTTATATTTTATTTTTATCTATTCAAGGATAGCTGACCAGAGGACTGACACATCCAATATGTGGGAAAGGAAAGTAAAGAGGGGGAGCACATTAAGTATTGGAGCCTGAAAGACAGGATGGGACATGGTACAATTGGGTTTGGCTAGTAGCCACGGATTGTGGGTGACTATGACCTTGAGAGACTTGACAGCTCAAGGGCTACTAGGGTGTACCGCCTATAGAGATTTGAGGTTTTCAGTGTCACATTGAAGGAGCCAGATTGGGAGCCAGTTACCCATCTGTTTCTTCCATTTGTGTTTTAGTGATCCAAATATCCAGGCTTAGAAGTGGTTGGCCAAGTGGCCGTGGAACCTGACGATAACTTGGTTAATGTTGTGGAAGATCCCGTTGAAGGCATCAAGGGCAATTGTGTGAATGAACCATATTGCAATACTCACAATTAAAGCCCTTAGCGTCTGGGGGATAGGTGAGATTTTGAGTGCTAGGATATCGCGGGATAGTCAGAATTCAGCTGTTGGTGATTGCAGGAATAAGTACATCACATTAGCCCAGATAGTCTTGGACGGCGGGCACTCTTATAGGCAGTGGGCCAGCGTGTTGTGTCTGCCGCAGATGGCGCATGACTTGAACATTGAGAAGGTGTGGTCAGCTGTTATAAACGTATGACGCATGTAACGCCACACTGTGGAGCTCACTTGTGGGAATAAGAGGGGGCAAGTGATGAGGTCACACACCTTCCTTTGGGTACTTAAGTCATATGGGACGTCTTGGTAATCTAGATAGTCAATCTGGGATAGAGGGAAAGATGGTAGTGGGCAGGTGCGCTGGTCACAGTTTGTCCTCTGTGGAGTCACATATACTCTATTTATGGGTTAGTATCATCAGATTGTCGTGCATAGGAGAAACTCCAACCCCCTTGTCTTAGGGTGTACAGGTCACGTTTGAAGTAGCGGTTGGTGTTGTGCAGTCCTGTAGCTGTTGGGTGTGTTGTTAGGTACTTCATCAGTGTTGTGGGGTTGTATGGGCACCTCAGATGTAGTGCCTTTGCAAAGTTGGTTTGGGCTGCCTTGCCCAGTGGGGGAAAGGGGTTGGGCGACGTTTTCATAGCTATCCATGAGCCAAAGATTTGCGTTGCTCATTCCGTGAAGTTAAGCAGCCCCATCCCGCCTTTCTTCTATGGGCCATACATGATCTCCAGCCTGACTGGTGCGCGGTATCCAGACCACAGCCATTTCTGCAGGAGCTTGTAGACTGCGTTTGTAAAGTTGGTGGAGAAAGAAACTGCATGGGCAGCAAACCATAACTTTGACAAGATCAGGGAGTTGGCTAACACAACCCTTCCAGCTAAACTAGCTTTACTCCTCCGCATGCTTGTCATTCTTTTTGTGATGTTGTCCAATACTTTGGTTTCAATGGTATCAAGTGCATATCCACCAGCCTCAAGCCATATTCCCAGATGACGACTAGGTTGGTGGCGGGGAGGGGTGCAAAGGGTAAGCACAGTGGTTTTATTGGCGTAGGTCTTTGTCTTGTGGTAGGATGTGCGGTGGGTTGGTTTGGTCAGTTGTGAGGGGGGGTCCAATTTGAGCTGAATTTGCCCATTACAATTACCTCTGTTTTCTGTTTGTTCAGCTTGACGTTACTCACTGACTAATTTTGGTGGATAATGCGCTCAACTGCTCTGGCATCCCTATTGCCTGAGACACCAACTACACAGTTGTCAGCAAAGGCGAGCATCTTGGTTGGTAGTTGACCCTCTAACCTGATTCCAGAGAGCTTGGAGTTTACTATGCGGAGGAGAGGGTCAAGGCTGAAATTGTATAGTAGGGGGCTAAGCGGTTCGCCTTGTTTGAGGCCCCTTTGTGGGGTGATGGTGCCAGTTAAAAAACCTGGTCCTCTGATTGCAAGCCTGGCACAGCGTGTTAGGAGGAGCGCTCAGTTTATAAAGTGGGATGGGAGGTTGAAGGCCTTTAGACATTGTTCCAAGTAGTCCCAGTGCACTTGGTCATATGCTTTCTTTTGGTCCAGGAAAGCAAGGGCGGCAGTGGGGTTAGCAGATGTTGGCTATGGTTTGAATGTTATCCCAAATTGAGCGATTAGGGATAAAGCCATACTGATGGGGGGAGAGGGCTGTCTGTGCAATGCATCCCAGACACTTAGCTAAGATTTTTGTCAGTATTTTAGTATTGGTGTTGGTGAGAGCAATTGGACGCCAATTGTTTAGGCCTGCCTGGTCTCCTTTTTAAAGAGTGTGACCATATATGCATCTTGGCTTCCAGGTAGAAGGGCTGTGTCCCCTAGGCACTTGTTCATAGTTGCTAGTAGTACTGGGGCAATGTAATCGAAATACTTTTTGTAAAATTCATATGGGAGGCCATCAGGCCCAGGGCACTTGTGGCGTGGAGTTGATTTTATTACCTCCCATAGTTTCTCTCTAGTGATGGGTTTGGCAGGGTCTGGTCTATCAGCTATATTTCTAATATTAGCAGATGATAAATCTTTTTTATTTTGATAGGTGCCGCGAAATCTGCTGTGTACAGGTCGGTGTAAAACCGGTGTAATTTGGCCAATATTTCAGATGGTGTGGACGCCAGTGTGTTGTCTGCTCGACGGACCTGTGTGCAGGTTGCTGAGATTGAGATTGGGTTAAAGCGGCAGAAGAAATGGGCTGTGTGGGTTTTGCCAGATAGAATGTATTTTTGATTTGTGCCATACTTCAACATAGTGCTGGTGTTTTCTAAAGAGGGAGTTGACTTGTGCAGATGTTTGGAACCACAGGCGTCCCCATTGAGGGCTGTATTCCTCGCGGGGTGTGTTGTTTTCTAAGTGTTGGAGCTGTCTGATAGCCTTGTTGATTGTCACGGACGTCGCAGTCAGCTTTCTTAGGTTCAAGTGACAGGCTTTCTTGGCTAATCTAGTCTTGAAAATTTCCCACTCGTGATAGGGTTCCCTGTAGGTGGTCATTTTTTTGTCTGTGTTGTTATCACCTTCTTGATCCAAAGTTTAAGCTCTGGAAGGTGGATGGTGCTTGGGTGAACTTTGTGCCAGGTCAGTGGCTTTTGGTATTTCCCCGCAGATGATAGTTTTATTGAAACCATTCGGTGGTCAGAGAGGGGGATAATTGTTGTTGTAAAATTTGATACACGGTGACAGAAATCTACAGGGGCAAGCATCAGGTCGATCAGGGTCATTGAGACCAGTTGGTTGTTATTGTAGTGGGGCCTCTTCATGTTGGCCAGCATGGTGGCCTGTTTGAGGATAGTATCATACAGGCCCAGCATTGCCTTTAGTATGCAAAGTTCCGTGTGGCCGCGGGGTATGGTCTTTGTTTTGGGCCAGCGGTCAGTTATGGGATTAAGCCAGAAATTAAAATCTCCCGCGAAAAGTGTTGTCTTGGTGAAGGGAATCAAGAGGATATCAGAATTTTTTTGGCAGTCATTTGAGTCATTTGGGGCATAAATGCATGCTATGGCGAAATTTTCTCCATTCCACTCAAAATCCATTAGAAGCAGCCATCTCTTTAAGAGGGAGGATGTGCTTTGGATATTAACTGGGGATTGCAGTTGGATTAAATTACCACCCCACAGTGGTACGTCCAAAATGATTTAGCCGGGAGGAGCATGGTGACCATGACTCCTCCTCCCCCAGTGGACAGTGGGATTCTTGGATGGCCAAGATGTCCAAGGGGATATTGCGCAGGAAAGCCATTTTTTTGGCCCTGGATGTGGGGGCTTTGGCTCCGAAATGTTGAGCGTCCCTATGATGATTACAGTAATCTGCACATCAGGAACGTTGAGGCGACCCACTGGGGTCACCCTGTTCCTTAGCAGCACGGGTCATACTATGAGTTTAAGGCCAATTAGACAGGATGGTTCCAGCATGTTGCTCAGTGGTCGTAGCATTGGTTTTGTTTGGTTTCTTTGGGCTTAGATTAATCCGTGGAGTTTGGCTCTGGCATTGATTGTGCTGTGCCCCACCAGCATAAAATTTTCCGCTACTTACCTATGGGCTAGATTTGTAGAAGCTAGGTGTTGGGGCAATTGGGTTTTGTGTAAGAGTGTTATAGCTTTGTGATTGGCTGGGATGACCTTCCATATCATACTCATGGATCACATTGTCGCTGGTCACATGTGATTAGCTAAGAGGATCCACAGTGGTACATGGTGGTTCTGCTTCAGTGTAAATGGAGGCATCTGATTGGTTGTGTTTGAAAAATTTGCTTTGGTTATGTTGAGTTTTATGTGGGGGATCGGAAAGGTTATTTCACCATGCTGCCATGGCATCTGACTGGATCTGGTCCAGGGAAATCGTGGTGTGGTCTTGGGTTTCAGCGGAACTCACAGCCTGCTTGTGGGTGGCCTGTGCATGATGGCAATCCTTGCATGAAACGGGTTTGACTAAATTAATTTTGGCTCTTTTGCCCCAGTGGAAGGCGTAAGTGGCGTCCTTCATTTTATCAAAGGTTGGGCTCATTTCATCCATATCATCCTCACAAAATTCTGGTGCTTCCACCCCACATTTGATGGGGCACGCATGGTTTTTGTGGCCTAGAGCTGAGCAGAAGCTGCAGATGGGCGGAGTGTGTTCTGGTGTGATGTGGAAGGGGCGAGATATGCTGCCGTCAGGGAGATTGATGATCACCATGAATGTAATGAGGGTGATATCTTCTACCACATCCTGGTCAGGTTCAATAATGGCTATTGCCTTCCCTGTGCATAGGTGGGGCAAGAGGGGGAATTTTTTGAATTCAAATTGTTTAATTTAACCATAACTTTCTAAACCCATGTGGAGTTTGTCCTTGAGGATATCATGGTGCATGGTGCTCAGGAGTTGGTTGAAAATGATAAACATATCATTTGCCTCATTCCATCATGTGCACACCATGTGGATAATGTGATCTTCGTTGCTAATTTTTATGGAAAATTTGGTTTTTGCTGCATCTGCTGCTTCCTCTGTGGTCATGAACCTGACATCCACCCATCCTCTACATAAATTTTTAAAAATTACCGAGATGGTGTTCAGGAAAATTGTGGGGAAGGCCTCCCCCATTTTTTCACATGACTTGAGGGAGTTATCACTGACCATAATTCTAAGGCCATGCTCAAGGGAGGACAAGGGTTGGGAATATTTAATTTTTGTGAAAGCGCCCATTTTTTGTAGAAAATGTAAAACTCCGGGTGCAGCGCTATGCACACCCTTTTATGGGGGAGGTTGTCCCAATGTGCTGCTGGGGCATTTTTCTCCAACAGGTTGGGTGGGTTTAAGGCCTTTTGCGCTGGCCACTTTTGCCCAGCTGGTGTTGGTGCATACAAATCTGCTCATTTTCCTGGTTGATTGTCAAATTCAGATAATTTGTGGAGAATCATGTTACAAATAGTGATAGCAACAGGAAAGAAAAGCTATTTTTATATCTCACTTTTAAAATAAAATCTTTTTAATACAACTTTATTATGCTACATTAGACCTAATCTACCTTTCAACATGAGTACTTTTAATAAAGTCATTTCTGTTATAATACAGATCTGCATAGCATCAATACACTGTATTAGAGGGCTGAATGCACTACAAAATCTCAGATGATACTATAAAATAAGATTTCAATACTATGTATAATAGTAAATTTCTGTTATAAGAAGATGATATCAGTTATAGTTTTGATGTATCTAATAAAATTTACAATATTATATCCATTCATAGTGCAAATAAAAGTAGGGGGGGGGGGGGGGGGGGGGGGGGGGGGGGGGGGGGGGGGGGGGGGGGGGGGGGGGGGGGGGGGGGGGGGGGGGGGGGGGGGGGGGGGGGGGGGGGGGGGGGGGGGGGGGCCTATTCGAAGTGGGTCAACCTTGGGACAAATACACAACACCAAGAATTTTTCTAGCCAGTACAGGTTTTGAACTCAAAACCTGCACTAGGGTGGAAGCAGTTTTACCCGCTTGGTTAACCGACCTTCTCATAGTGCAAATAGATTAAAATGATATTATATATATTCTACATAATATCAATCAGTAAAAAACATTGTTTGACCTGGTATTATAAGGCTCTCTGAAAATTAATTTCTCATTGAACTGTCCCTTTTTTAATATAAATAGTTAATAGTATACCACACCCACAACAAAATTACACTCCTATTAATTACAATGATTGAGTTTATTTAAAATATTTATAACAAAACCATTAAATTTTGCATATTCATAAACAAGCTCAGACACCATAGTGACCTGGCTTTATAAAGCTACCCCATATTTTTATGCCTGATGTTAGACATCGTTAAAATTAATAATTTAGATCTTGTAAGATATTTGAGATATTCTGATTAATTATTTAGCAATTAATACATAATACTTTATAAAGCTTTATTTTATGTCAACTTTCTATAATCTAATAAATATGGTTAAAAAATCCATCAATAATATTTATCCCAGCATCTTAAAAAATATGAAAATGAATGCTAGTGCAAAAACTATTTTTATATCTACATATTAAATTAGATTCTAGGTCCAAGATTATGTAAACTTAATAAGTTAATATCATGCAGTATTGTTTAGTATCAATAATTATACCTATAAGCTAAAATATTCAAAATAGCTAGATATAGAAGTATAATAAACTTTTCTTTCTCGTTGCAAACACTTTTGCAACCCATTCAATTCAAGACTAAATCTAGTTTGATAATCTCATAGAGGGGATTAGTCTGCGCCCATGTCTGGGAGCAGTTGGGCAAGCAAGGCAAGAGGAGCAGGCGGAAGGCCCATGGCCTCTAACGTTTGAAAATGCCCCAGAGAATCCGGCGGAATAGAAAAAAATCTAAAAAAACTGGTGGTCACAATTTCCCCAGAGATACTCATGTGGCAAGCATGATGCAACCAGTACATCAATACGCCACATTCCCAGCCACTTTCGTCGGTGGAATTTGGAGTCCGTGTGTATCTGGACATCCAAAAAATGGCCCTATGGGAAAAATTTTGTGAAGATGTACACAAAATTTTCCTGACCGTGGTGTATGTTGCACCTCACTCCATGTCATGCGGTTGGCTGGACCTAGGTTTTGAAAGCAAAATAGCAGCAGATGAGGCTGCAGCAGTGCGTGTAGTGGTTGACCTCCCCGAAGGGCAATGGGTCGTCGAAACTAAATGCACCAGATGGATAAAATCAAACCAAATTTTCCTCACATTTGACTTTTTGCCTACTACGGTAAAATGTGACATTTTGGAGCAACACCTGAAAGATGGTCTCGCCATATATGGCAAAATATAATCTTTCAAAATGCAACATTTCACACTGATGCCACACCTGTGCACCGGCAAAGCCATCGCAGTTCTGACCCCAACTGAGGAGATCGTGAAGGACCTAACCCAGATCCCGCACTCCACCTTTATTGATATTGCAGGGCACACCACCCACCCATTCTGGGTAACCGTGGACAGCGCGCCCCCCATTTGCACCCACTGTGATGCGTTCGGCCATAAGGCACACATGTGCCCCATTAAAAAGGGCATTACATTCCAAGAGCACCCCTTGGTGGCCATGGCCAATGGAGAGGTGCACTACAAACCAACTGCAAGCACCAAAGAGGCTTTCCCGTGGGGAGCACAAGGCTGCTACCTATTGGTAAAGCCCATCTCCCTGCAGGAGTGGAAGAAGGCTAAGCAGGCCCATAGGACTGCGGCCAAGGAAGCGGCCAAGGTTACCACCACCATCCCACACTCACAACGCCAGGAGGACATGGAGACCTTCGTGGTGGAAGCAACTTGGGAATCCATCACTCAATCAGATTGGGAGGCCCAAGCTGAATGGGCCACTCAATCTGAGGATCCGATGGGAGATTTGATCTCACCCAATCGCTGCACCCAAGCCCCAGTTGAAACTGACTTGGGACCTATCCCAACCAAAAAAAATTTTTTGCCCCACTTGACGGTGCACCGAACTTATCCGCACCGCAAAAAATTCATCCAACGTCGGAGAAACAAAAAGCGAAGGCCAAAGCCAACGTGACTCTTTCCATAAAAATTAACAAAAACCCTGATAGCGTTGCTGCTAATACCCGCGCTGCTGTGAAAGCCTGTGGGGACCTGGAAGAGGCTGGTGGGCCAGGGGGCCCACCCCCTTACACCTAAGGTGCGAGGGGGAAACCTTCACTCTAGGGATGCTGAATATCGCCGGACTCAAGGCCTCCCCATCCTGGGCTAGGAAACTGAGTTTTTTACAATCTAATTTACCCGTGGATATCCTGGCCATCCAGGAAACCCACTGTCCATGAGGTT
Source organism: Massospora cicadina (assembly GCA_022478985.1). Classification (NCBI taxonomy): domain Eukaryota; kingdom Fungi; phylum Entomophthoromycota; class Entomophthoromycetes; order Entomophthorales; family Entomophthoraceae; genus Massospora; species Massospora cicadina. The sequence continues at coordinate 163,819 of JAKSZP010004019.1, forward strand.
CCGAGGATGCTTGGAAAACAATGCTCCTACCATCCCTATCCTTTTGGTCGAAGCACTGTGGGGTGCTAATTCAGAAAAACAATTTTTTAAATTTAAATCTTCAGAACATTACTAAACGACCGAGTGCTCATTGTCACCTTCTCATGGGCCGATGTTGCACACACAATTGTCAATATTTACGCCCCAAATGGTGCACAAGAGCGTCGGGAATTTTTTTGTCGGTCAAATCCCTCCCGCTACCCCCCAGTTCTTTCCTAATTGGCGACATGAACTGTTGGCTAACCTCACTAACGGACCGATGGCCGCCCTCACCCCACACCCCACAGGGTCATGTAGAACTACATATTCTAAAAGCCACCCTTGGGTTAATGGATGCACTGCCACGACATGCCCCACTGCTTGAAAACATGACGCGTCCCCACATCCACAACGGCCAATTAAGGTCCATGACCCGCATTGACCTTATTCTAGCGCTGGCGAAATTCCAACCCCACATCTCCCACTTCAAAACAACAAAAATAGAATTCTCTGACCAATGACTGGTCTCGATAACATACCACTTACCCATCACAGTTGCAAAGGCCCCACATTGGTGCAAAATCCGCCCCCCAGAGCTTGCGTTGCCAGGATTTTCCACGTGGGTGAAAGAGGCAACTTTGGCAAAATTGTTTGTTGCACCATTTTTCATGGACCCCATTTCCACATGGGCAACTTTCAAAAAAGATACCATCCGCCACTATCACCATCTCTCATCCAGACACTCATGAGCCACATCGGCGGTTATATCGTGCGCGCTGGCAGAATTGGCCCACTTGGAGTCCAACATTCCAGCCTCAGGATATAGCCCTGCATGGGGCCAGAAGTGGGTGGAGGCAGCAGCCCACCTCAACGCACTTGAAAGGCAACTCAAACATCGGGTTTGTGTCCCTTACAGGGCCACACACATCACTAAAGGCAACAAGTGCACCACATACTTCTTCAAAAAATTTTTTGCACCATGCCAGAGCGTGGCCTGCACACAGGTGCGAAGATTGGATAATTCTATCATGGACACACCGGCCAAAGTGGCAATCAAAATGCAAAGATATTACTCCGAGTTATACTGAGCTGAACCAATTCAGCTGGCCAAAATGGCGGAATTTCTTGACAGAGCTCATATCCGCACCGTTTTCTGATACCCAGAAATAATGAATTTAATTACTCGAACAAATTATGGACTACCATTCGCGGTGCACCAAACCAAAAATGCCCAGGCCCAGATGGCATTCCATATGAGTTCTACATAAAAATATTTTAAATACATATCCCCATTGCTGCTAGCCTCACTCAACCAAAGCCTGTTGGAAATGCGCCTCCTACCAGGAGGACATGAGGCTTTTACAGTCACACTCTTCAAGAAAGGGGATAAGCTTGACTTAGCCAAATGGTGCCCCATTTCTCTAACAAACACAGACACCAAAATTTTAACAAAAATCATGGCTAACCGTTTAGGGACTGTAGCATCTGCCACTATCTCTCCAGAACAATTTGGTTTCATCCCCAGAAGGTCGATTTGGGATAACGTGCACTCTGTGGCTAATGTGTGTCAGTCCACAGCCTCTGGGGCACTTGTATTCTTGGACCAACAAAAGGCCTATGATAGAGTAAACTGGGAATACCTTAGGTCCTGCCTCCAACAATTCCGCCTACCTCCCCGCTTCATTAACTGGGTGATGCTGCTCACGGAATCTGCAACAATGGCTGTGCGCGGCCCAGGTTTCCTAACGGATGTAGTCCATCCTCAAAGGGGCCTGCGACAAGGGGACCCCCTGAGCCCACTCTTATACAACTTCAGCCTTGACCCACTACTGTGAAATGTGAATGACCAACTCACTGGGGTCCATGTGCCAGGCCAAACCCCAATCAAGATGATGGCATTTGCAGATGATTGCGTGGTGGGGGTGTCTAATAATAAAGATGCACGCGCGCTTGAAGCCCTCATCCAGGAATATTCCCGGGTAAGCAACGCGGCACTGAACGCCTCCAAAACCGAAATCATCCTCCTTGGTCGGTTTCAGAACTGCTGGGCCCCAGCAAGTAGTTCCCAACCCAGCCCAGCTGCTCGCCCAAGTCCACGCCTTACTAACTCAAAACACACCGCTCCACTGGTGCTCCCCTTTGTGCCGCGACCTACCATAGGACCGGTACGCCATCTGGGCGTGTGGTTGGAGGCAGGAGGATACGCGTCAGCAGTAATGGAGGGCCATATACTGGACAACGTGACGAAGCGAATCGCCTCTCTCAGAGCCCACCCTACTACCCTCACTGGCAGGGTTGTTCTTGCCAACTCTATGCTCCTATCCAAAGTCTGGTTTGGAGCCCACGCCATCCCCTTCTCCCCAAGCTTCTTCAAATCCCTGTATGCTTTGCTACAAGGTTGGCTTTGGTCAGGCCGCCCTCCACCAGTACAGCTAGAGGTCATGTTTGGCCCTCATCATCATGGTGGCATGGGCCTACTTGACTTCAAAGCCCATGCCGCCAAGATCCTAGGCACCTGGATTGCGGCCGTCACTGCTCCTACACTCCCATCCCAACACTGGTCCCGCGCGGCCCGCTCCAACTTCTCCCGAGCCTTGGGCCTCAACAATCCATCAAACCCCCACTTTCTGATGAAATACCTCGCATCACACACATCAGCCACAGGTCCTCACGGGACAAAAACCCACTACAAACGAATCCTACTCTCCATGCGAAGCGCAGAGTGGAGAATTCGTATTAGTGGACATACAACCCAAAGAGGCCGCCCCTCTCCTCAGTTCACACAAGAGGTACAGGGGCTACCCATCCATGATGGCGTGATCCCCATTCGACCCCAAGTCCTATCCAGGGTGGAATACCTGGACATAATGGACATCCCTTATTCCACTGAGACCCAAAAGACTATCTGGAAATACGCACACCATCCTCTGTTGCAGCCTCAAGTCCGTTCCCATGTGTGGCGCTGCCTGAGGCGGGTGTATCATACAGATGAGCGCTCTAATGCTTTACACTCATCCTGTGTCGTGTGTGGCCAGTATGGAACGCTGTTTCACCGCCTGGAGAAGTGCCCCACCTCTAAAGTAATATGGCGCGAAGTCCAACGTCTGCTAGGCCAGGATCAAACACATCCCTTCAGTCTGTCAAGAGATATGTTTGCTTCATCAATGGCTCCCCCTCCCACCCTCCCTTCGTGCTCTGGTGGTTGCAATCGCCATGTGGACTATCCACACGATTGTCTTGGATGCCATCGCCGGATCCATCCCCACCCTCCCTGAAGCTGTCCACAGATTCTGGTCTCATTTGGTGGATCACTTTCAAGCGTGGATGTTTGGATATCTCCCACCGTGTCGCCAACAGCTGGTCTCCTCCTGGTTCCCAGTCTGGTTCATCAAATCAGACCCCTTCCTCCACACGTGCTCAATAGTGGCTACGCCCCCTACACACGTTCCCTCCCCTTCCCATAAGTGGCGTTCCCGCTAGCAACAAGAGATAGCGTCGCTTCTCTGGGGTGCCTCACCTGGTACTGAGTTTTGTCTCGTCTGAGTCATATTTGGAAGTGTCCGTCCCATGGTCGACCTTCCCCGCAATAAATTTAAAATTTAAAATTTAAAATTTAGATATAGAAGAATAGTTTTCTTTCTTGTTGCAAACACTTTTGCAACCTATTCAATTCAAGACTAAATCTAGTTTGATAATCACACAGAGGAGATTATTCTGCGCCCATGTCAGGGAGCAGTTGGGCAAGCAAGGTAAGAGGAGCAGGTGGAAGGCCCGCGGCCTCCAACGTTCAAAAATGCCCCAGAGAATCTGGCAGAATAGAAAAAAATCTCAAAAAACTGGCGGTCACAATTTCCCTGGAGATACTCATGTGGCAAGCACGATGCAACCAGTACATCAACACGCCACATTCCCAGCCACTTTTGTCGGTGGAATTTGGAGTCCATGTGTATCTGGACATCCAAAAAATGGCCTTATGGGAAAAATTTTGTGAAGATGTACACAAAATTTTCCTGACCGCGGTGTATGCTGCACCTCACCTCATGTCATGTGGTTGGCTGGACCTAGTTTTTGAAAGCAAAATAGCAGCAGACGAGGCTGCAGTGGTGCGCATAGTGGTTGACCTCCCTGAAGGGCAATGGGTCGTCAAAACCAAATGCACCAGATGGACAAAATCAAACCAAATTTTCTTCACGTTTGACTTTTTGCCTACTACGGTAAAATATGACATTTTGGAGCAACACCTGAAAGATGGTCTCACCATATATGGTGAAATACAATCTTTCAAAATGCAATGCTTCATACTGATGCCACACCTGTGCACCGGCAAAGCCATCGCAGTTCTGACCCCAACTGAGGAGATCATGAAGGACCTAACCCAGATCCTGCACTCCACTTTTATTGATATCGCAGGGCATACCACCCACCCATACTGGGTAACCGTGGACAGCGCGCCCCCATTTGCACCCACTGTGACATGTTCGGCCATATGGCACATGCATGCCCCATCAAGGAGGGCGTCACATTCCAAGAGCACCCCTCAGCGGCCATGGCCAGCGGAGAATCAAACTACAAACCAACCGCAAGCATCAAGGAGGCTTTCACGTGGGGAGCACAAGGCTGCTACCTATTGGTAAAGCCCATCTACCTGCAGGAGTGGAAGAAGGCCAAGCAGGCCTATAGGGCCGCAGCCAAGGAAGTGGTTAAGGTCACCACCACCATCCCACACTCACAACGCCAGGATGACATGGAGACCTTCGCGGTGGAAGTGACTCAGGAATCCATCATCCAATCAGATTGGGAAGCCCATGCTGAGTGGGTCACTCAATCTGAGGATCCAAAGGGAGATTCAATCTCACCCAATCGCTGCACCCAAGCTCCAGTTGAAGCTGACTTGGGACCTATCCCAACTGAAAAAGATTTTTTTGACCCACTTGATGGTGCACCAAACTCATCCGCACCACAAAAAATTTGTCCGACGTTGAGAAAATATAAAGTGAAGGCCAAAGCCAACACAACTCTTTTCACAAAAATTAACAAAAACCCTGATATTGTTGCTGCTAACACCCATGCTGCTGTGAAAGCCCGTGGGGACCTTGAAGAGGCTGGTGGGCCTGGGGGCCCACCCCTCGCACCTAAGGTGAGATGGGGGAAACCTTCACTCTAGGGATGTTGAATATTGCCAGACTCAAGGCCTCCCCGTCCCAGGCTAGGAAACTGAGTTTTTTACAACACAATTTACCCATGGATATCCTGGCCATCCAGGAGTCCCACTGTCCATGAGGTTCCGAGGAAGCTTGGAAAACAATGCTCCTCCCATCCCTATCCTTTTGGTTGAAGCACTGTGGGGTGCTAATTTGGAGAAATAATTTTTTCAAATTCACATTCTCAGATACATTCCTAAATGGCCAAGTGCTTGTCATCACCTTCTCGTGGGCTGACGTTGCATATGCAATTGTCAACATCTATGCCCCAAACGGTGCACACGAGCGCTGGGATTTTTCTCATCAGTCAAATCCCTCCTGCTACCCCCTGATTCTTTCCTAGTTGGTGGCATGAACTGTTGGCTAACCTCACTAACAGACCGGTGGCCTCCCTCACCCCACACCCCACAGGGTCACATAGAACTATGCGTTCTAAAAGCCGCCCTTGGGTTAATGGATGCGCTGCCATGACATGCCCCACTGCTCAAAAACATGACGTGTCCCCATGTCCACAACGGCCAATTAAGGTCCATGACCCGCATTGACCTTATTCTAATGCTGGCGAAATTCCAACCCCACATCTCCCACTTCAAAACAACAAAAATGGAATTCTCCGACCACCAACTGGTCTCAATAACCTACCACTTACCCGTCACAGTTGCAAAGACCCCTTATTGGTGAAAAATCCACCTCCCAAGCTCGCATCACCAGGATTTTTCACGTAGGTGGAAGAGGCAACTTTGGAAAAAATTGTTTGTTGCACCATTTTGCGCGGACCCCATTTCCACATGGGCAACTTTCAAACAGGACACCATCCGCCACTATCACCATCTCTCCTCCAGACGCTCACGAGCCACATCAGCGGTTATCTCGCGCGCTCTGGCGGAATTGGCCCACTTGGAGTCCAACATCCCAGCCACAGGATACACCCCTGCATGGGGCCAGAAGTGGGCGGAGGCAGCCGCCCACCTCAACGCACTTTAAAGGCAACACAAACATCAGGTTTGTGTCCAATACAGGGCCACACGCATCATTAAAGGCAACAAGAGCACCGCATACTTCTTTAAAAATTTTCACACCATGCCAGAGCGTGGCCTGCACACAGGTGCAAAGATCGGATAATTCCATTGCGGACACACTGGCCAAAGTGGCAATCGAAACACAAAAATATTACTCCAAGTTGTACCGAGCTGAACCAATTCAGCTGACTGAAATGGCAGAATTTCTTGACTGAGCTTATATCTGCACCGTTTTCCAATACCCAGAAATAATGAATTTGATTACTCCAAACAAATTATGGACAGCCATTCACGGTGCGCCAAACTGAAAATGCCCATGTCCAGATGGCATTCCATATGAGTTCTACAAAAAATATTTCAAATATATATCCCCATTGCTGCTAGCCTCACTTAACCAAAGCCTGTTGGAAACGCGCCTCCTACCAGGAGGACATGAGCCTTTACTGTCACACTCTTCAAGAAAGGGGATAAGCTTGACTTAGCCAACTGGCACCCCATTTCTCTAACAAACACAGACACCAAAATTTTAACGGAAAACATGACTAACCGTTAAGGGACTGTAGCATCTGCCACCATCTCCCTAGAACAATTCGGTTTCATCCCCAGAAGGTCAATTTGGGATAATGTGCACTCCGTGGCTAATGCATGTCAATCCACAGCCTCTGGGGCACTGGTATTCTTGGACCAACAAAAGGCCTATGATAGAGTAAACTGGGAATACCTAAGGGCCTGCCTTTAGCAATTCCGCCTACCCCCCACTTCATCAACTGGGTGATCCTGCTCACGGAATCTGCAACAATGGCAGTACGTGGCCCTGGCTTCCTAACGGAAGTAGTCTGCCTTAAAGGGGCTTATGACAAGGGGACCCCCTTAGCCCACTCTTATACAACTTCAGCCTTGACCCACTACTTCGAAATGTGAATGCCCAACTCACTGGGGTCCATGTGCTAGGCCAAGCCCCAGTCAAGATGATGGCATTTGCAGATGACTGCGTGGTGGGGGTGTCTAATAACAAAGATGCACGCGCACTTGAAGCCCTCATCCAGGAATATTCCTGGGTAAAAAATGTGGCACTGAACACCTTCAAAACCAAAATCATCCTCCTTGGTCGGTTTCAGAACTGCTGGGCCCCAGTAATTAGTTCCCAACCTGGCCCATCTGCTCGCCCACGTCCACGCCTTTCCAACTCAACACACACCGCTCCACTGGTGCTCCCCTTCGTGCCACGTCCTACCATAGGACTGGTGCGCCATCTGGGCGTGTGGATGGAGGCAGGCGGATATGCATCAGCAGTAATGGAGTGCCATATACTGGACAACGTGACGAAGTGAATCGCCTCTCTCAGAGCCCACCCTACTACCCTCACTAGCAGGGTTGTTCTTGCCAACTCTATGCTCCTATTCAAAATCTGGTTCGGAGCCCACATCATCCCCTTCTCCCCAAGCTTCTTCAAATCTATGTATGCCCTTCTGCAAGGGTGGCTTTGGTCAGGCCGCCCTCCACTTTTACGGCTAGAGGTCTTGTTTGGCCCTCATCATCAAGGTGGCATGGGCTTGCTTGACTTCAAAGCCCATGCTGCCAAGATCCTGGGCACCTGGATCGTGGCCGTCACCGCTCCTACACTCCCATCCCAACACTGGTCCCGCACGGCCTGCTCCAACTTCTCCCGAGCCTTGGGCCTCAACAATCCATCAAACCCCCACTCCCTGATGAAATAACTCGCATCACACACATCGGCCACAGGTCCTCACGGGACTAAAACCCACTACAAACGAATCCTACTCTCCATGCAAAGCGCAGAGTGGAGAATTCATATTAGCGGACATACAACCTGAAGAGGCCGCCCCTCTCCTCAGTTCACACAAGAGGTACAGGGGATACCCATCCATGATGGCGTGATCCCCATTCGACCCCAAGTCCTATCCAGGGTGGACTACCTGGACATGATGGACATCCCTTATTCCACTGAGACCCAAAAGACCATCTGGAAATACGCACAACATCCTCTGTTGCAGCCTCAAGTCCGCTCCCATGTGTGGCGCTGCCTGAGGCTGGTGTATCGTACAGCTGAGCGCTCTAACGCTTTACACTCATCCTGTGTCGTGTGTGGCCAGTATGGAACGCGGTTCCACCGCCTGGAGAAGTGCCCCACCTCTAAAGTGATATGGCGCGAAGTTCAACGTCTGCTGGGCCAGGACAAATGCATCCCTTCAATCTGTCAAGAGATATGTTTGCTTCATCAATGGCCTCCCCCTTCCACCCTCCCTCCGTGCTCTGGTGGTTGCAATCGCCATGTGGACTATCCACACGATTGTCTTGGATGCCATCTCTGGCTCCATCCCCACCCTCCCAGAAGCTGTCCACAGATTCTGGTCTCATTTGGTGGACCACTTTCAAGCGTGGATGTTTGGATACCTCCCACCGCGTCGCTGACAGCTGGTCTCCTCCTGGTTCCCAGTCTGGTTCATCAAATCAGACCCCTTCCTCCACACGTGCTTAATAGTGGCTACGGCCCCTTCACACGTTCCCTCCCCCTCCCCATAAGTGGCGTTCCCGCTGGCAACAAGAGATAGCATCACTTCTCTGGGGTGCCTCCCCTGGTATTAAGTATATCTTTCCTGAGTCATATTCGGAAGTTTCCATCCCATGGTCAGCCTTCCTCGCAATAAATTTAAATTTAAATCTAAATTTAGATATAGAAGTATAGAGGGTGGTTAGCCTGGCAAGTAAAATTTGTTCCACCCTAGTGCAGGTTTCCAGTTTAAAACCTGTACTGTCTAGAAAAATTATCAGTGTAGTATATTTGTCTCAAGGTCAACCCACCTCAAATACTTTTTAGATACAGAAGTATATTTTTCTTTCCCATAATGATAACATTAGTTACTAAAATTTGTTTTAATAGCAGTTTTTGATAATCACATAGGAGAGATGGGCGTATTCAACAAAAATTAATTAAACTGGATGAAAGCCATAATAGGCAATGGACAAAATGGTGCACCAAAGGGCAAGAAATGCCCTGGAGGGTGACTGGGAAACATGGCCACCCAAAAATTACAAAGTGAGACACTGCCCAGATTTGTGAAGTTTACCATGATGCAAAACCAGTACATGGAAATCCAGTATAACCAACACCTTTTGAAGGTAGAGCACAGGCTCTGACTCTACCTAGGGGTTGAGTCACCAACTCTGTGGGAGTAAGTGTGCAAGGCACAGGCCTCCCTATTCCCCTTTGTGGTATATGTTACCATGGAAATGGTCCCATGAAGCTAAGTCAATTGGGCTTTGAGACCAAAGAAAATGCAGAAACCACCACAAAAGTATGCATTGAAGCTGTCATTTCTGAGGGCAAACAAATTGTGCACACTGTGCGCAACAGATTAAACAAAGTGAACACTTTGTTCATCTCCTTTGACTCGCTTTCCACCAACCTCCCCCACAAGCAAATTGAGGAGGAGGTCCAAGCTGGACTTAAACACTATGGAGATATTAAACAGCTCAAACTGCAAATATTATAATTGATGCTGAACCTGTGCACAGGAAAGGCAATTGTCATAATCCATCTGAACTCTAAGGTGGCTGCAGACCTCACAAGAATCCCTCATGTAGCGCAGTTTCACCTCCCAGATGGGAAGGTGTCAGAGCCATTATTTAGTCACACTGGAACGTGCACTGCCTATCTACAACCACTGCACCGCATTGGGACACAAGGAACATGTATGCCCCGTGAAGGAGGGCATCATGGCCTCATAATTCTGCGATAATGCCATAGATGAAAATGACGCAGAATTCGGCAAAATGATAGATGTCAACCACGCCTTCCTATGGGGAGAGGATGGGCACTACCTCATAATAGACCCAGTAACACCCAAAGCATGCAAAATGCTGCAGAAGGACTGCAAGCAGGAAGCGGCCAAGGCTGCATCACTCATGGTCTCCACCATTGACCCCAACAAAGTTCAGGGAGACATTGAGGAAATCAGCCGAGCCAACCAATTAGAACAGACTGCCCAAGCTGAGGAGGACATGGAGGAAATCATCTGAGCCACCCAATCAGAGCAGTACGCCCAAAATAAAAATTTCAAAAATGTGACTGAATTACCAAATGGTATTAATCAAGCAACCTTAGCAGAAAAATTCAGCTTCACTATGGGTTGAAAAGTGGGACTCAATTATCCAAATTTGCACCCCAAAACCACAGAAACAAATCAGCGCATTGCAACAGCCCACCATGAGTCACGAGCAGAAGAATCTGCCGCATACTTTGAAAAATACAATTTCTGTGAGAAATTGACACAAGGTATGGAATTGGATGATGCCACATAATATACTGGCCCAATAACATGAAGCAGGGCTTGCAATAAGGGTGTTGGCTGTGGGCTGAGCGGCCCTCCCAACTGCTCCTGAGGCTCCATGGGCACCTCAGTGACAATAGGGATGCTAAACATCGCGGGAGCCAGGGCTCATGCATCCCAAGCCAAAAGCTGGTCTTCCTGCTTAAACCCCCTGTAGATATCTTGACCAACCAAGAAACCCACTGTCTACAGGGGAAGAGGGATCATGGTCAGCCAGGGTCTCACCATCCCTATCAGTATGGATGACACACTGTGTGGTGGTCATCAGAAATAACAAAAAACTAAAATCACAAACTCATCATCATATCTGCACAGTCAAATCCAGGTTGCAACGGCCATAAACTAATAGGATAGGGTTTTGATAGTAAGCATCTATGTAACGTGCACCACAGCTGAGAGGAAACAATTTCTCGAAGCCATCCCAACACTCGCCCTCCCACCAGATACAATCCTACTGGGCGACTTCAACTGCTGGGATAACCCCAACATGGACCAATGTCCTAATCCTGGGGGATTCCACTGGGGGCACATTGAGTTCCATGCAATGAAGGCATCCCTAGGCCTCCACGATACCCTCCCCCAGGTCACCATTCCTTCCCAACATGATCCACCCCAACATACATGAGGGAACGCTCATCTCAATGAGCTACATCGACTACATCCTTGCACCAAAAACCCACCACTCCAACATCTCCCACTTTGAAACAAAAAATAAATTTCTATGACCACTGACTCATTTCAGTGCAGCTCTCACCAAATTGAAATCCCACACAGGCTTCAACCTGGAGGAAGCTACATCTGGAAAACATAAAATTGTCCAAAATATCTGAATAGGTTGAACAAGAGGCCATGAACCCAGAATTTACAACCCCATTCATATCAAATCCCATTGAAACCTGGGCAAATTTCAAAACTGAAATAATAAATAAAACCCATCACCTCACCTCACATAAGTACACCACCACAGCCACAATCAGGTGCACCTTGTCAGAACTAGATTACCTCAAGCTCAACGCCCCAAAGCCTAGCTACAGCCACAACTGGGGGCACAAATGGGCGGAAATAACAGCACATCTAAACGCCCTCATTTTTTAACACCAGTACAGAATCAAGGTATCAAAATAAGGTAAGTTCATAAAAGAAGGCAAAACCTGCTCAATGCACTTCTTCCACCAATTACACTCCTGTGGCAACCAGCCCATGTGCACACAGGTCTGAAAAGTTGATGGCATCGTGGAATCTGACCCAGCGGAGTCAAGGCGGAAGTACACCGCTATTACACTGCACTATATTGTGACACCCCAACAGACCCCCAAAAATTAAAGATTTCATACACACCGCTGGAATACAAAGCACACCACCAGACTACAACCTCCTAAACATAATTACACAGGAGGAGCTCTGAGGCACAGTCCGCGGTGCACCACATGGGAAATGCTTTGGCCTGATGGGATACTCTACAAATTTTACAAAAAATATTTCAAACAAATTGCCCCCTTCCTCTTAGCATCATTGAACCAGTGCCTGCTGGAGACACGCCTCCTGCCTGGAGACCAGGAATCCTATGTCATAACCTTGTTCAAAAATGGTGACAAATTGGACCTGGCCAACTGGTGCCCCATTGCACTCTCTAACACTGATACAAAACTACTCACAAAGATTTTAGCAAACAGATTAGGCACAATAGCCTCCAATATCCTGTCACCCAATCAGTTTGGGTTCACACCAGGGCGTTCAATCTGGACCAATATACACTCCTTCGCCAACATATGTCAGTAAAAAGCAACTGGAGCCCTGTTAATCCTAGACCAGGAGAAGGCATATGACCGCATTAGCTGGCCGTACCTGAAGGAATGCCTGAGCGCCTTCAAACTCCCACCCAGGTTCATAAACTGGGCGATGCTCCTCACAGAATCTGCATCCATGGCTGTGTGCAGCCCTGGCTTTCTAACCAACAAGCTCACACCACGCAGAGGGCTCAAACAAGGGGACCCCCTCAGCCCGCTGCTGTATAACTTCAGCTTTGATCCACTCCTTCGCGTTGCAGACTCACGCCTCATTGGCTTAACCGCTTAAGGCCAGTCACCAGTCAAGATACTAGCCTTTGCGGATGACTTCATAACTGGTATAGCTAACAATAATGAAGCCCTCTAACTTGTATGCAAATTAGAGGAATATTCCATTGTGAGCAATGCGTCACTCAACAAAAGGAAATGGAAATAATCCTCTTAGGCAAGTACACCAACAAATGGGCTACAACATCCAAACCTCACAGCCCCCACGAAGGAACAACCCCCTCATCCTTCCCTTCACATCACCCCCTTCAACCAACCCTGTCCGCCACCTTGGGGTATGGCTGGAGACAAGGGGGTATGCCAATGAGACAATGGAGAACAGCCTACTTTACCATACGTCCAACCGCGTCACCTCCCTTAATGGAAGATTCCTAGGACTAATGGGGCGAGTAATAGTTGCGAACTCACTCATCCTCCTGATGCTGTGGTTCCCCACACATGCAATATCCTTCTCACCTACTTTCATGTCCTCAATCTGCGCACTCATCCAGGGATGGCTGTGGCCTGGGACCCAACCACCTGTACAAGTGGAAATACTCTTTGGCCCACACTCCAGTGGAGGCATGGGCCTAATAAACTTTGGGGTCCACGCCAACCGTATACTGGGCACCTGAATAAAGGAAGTCCTAGCCCCAAACCTCCCAAAACAACACTGGCCCAGAGCATCGAGGGTCAACTTTTCACAGGCGTTAAAACTATCAAACCCACACAACCCGTCCAGCCTGCTCACATACATTACAAACCACCCCAATGCAGCAGGCCCTCATGGAACTCCCCCACACTTCAAACGCCTCCTCTGCACCTTTCAGCACATGGGGTGGTCCGTCACACTCACAGGCACTAATTGGGGAAAGGGGTAGGCCCAGAGCCCACTTCACACTAAGGAACCCAGAGGACAACCCCGGAGGGACACACAAAATATGGCCTCAGTCATAGCTAGAATCGACAACCTAGATGCTCTAGACATCCCATACAACCTCACAATGCAGAAGCCAATATGGAAGATGACATATCATCCGATCCTCCAGCCAAGGGTAAGAGCTAACACCTGGCGCTGCCTAAGAAGAACCTACATAACAGCGGATCGCTCCAATTCTCTCCATTCAAGTGCGCAGTGTGTGTAGGGGAAGGCAACCTACACCACCGCCTCGAAGTATGCCCCCATTGAGAGCCATATGGCAGGAAGTTGTGCGCCTGCTAAGGATCCAAAATAACCAGGAATTATCAATCTCCAGGAGCCTCCTCGCGCTCCAACTTGAATCCCCAATATCACCTACCCTCCACTCCCTAATAATAACCATCACAATGTGGACAATCCACACCATATCTTTGGAAGCTTTCAAGGGAACCGTACCAACCATCCATAAGATAATCAGTAGATTCCACGTTCACCTACTGGAACATTTTCAAGCCTGGTTTTATGGATACATAAAGCTGAGGCAGCAAAGGCTTGTAGAGTCATGGTTCCCAGTATGGTTTCTGCACATGGACCCTTCCTACACACCTGCTCCATAACAGGGGAAACCACCTTGGAGTAGCACACTCAACCCCCCCACACCTGGCGGTACCAGCTGGCAACAGGGGTAGCTCGTCTACTCTGGGGTGCCTAATTTAGTTACACTTCACCTTCCCCTATCCCCTTATATATTTCGGTATTGCTCATCCTCTGGTCAACTTACCTCAGTTAAATTAGATATAGAAGTATAAATTAAATGACTTAGGGCTAAAGTCAAACTTATGATATGACTGATATATAATATCACTGAAAATTACTTTTAAATTATCAAATCAATCTTGTAGTTTAGCTCCACCATAGAGATAAATATTAAACTATCAAGCAAGTATGGCGGCAACATATGCTAAGAAGCCCAATGATTTGTCCAAATGAGCCAGCAGCTTCCCCAAACCCTTTCACTTAGTTGCCCAAGTCAGAGTTAACTAGGGCACCCACTCTTAGGCAGCTTCAAAAGCAGCCACACCCCATAGATGTCTCTTCTACAGGCATCAGCCTGACTGATAATAAATCCATAACCTGCACCCCTCTGGATCATATACTTCTGCATGCCACAGTAAGTGATATTTTACTGGAGTAGAAAACCCTACTAAAGCCAAGCATAAAAAAGCCCCTGGAGTCAAGGCCAGAACCCTTGAGAGACATCAATGACCTCTCTAAGGTCATTGACCGCAAATGTGTTCTGGCTTTGCCAGTCAGGCCTAAGGAAATTAGCACCATAATGGCAGAAAATCTGGAGAAAATTGGCTCAAAAATCTGGAAAATAAACTGATACAAAGTAACAGAATTTGGCTGAATTAATAAATTTCAATTTTGTTGAAAGGCAAAGTTTTTTGGCATGAATTTTTTTTGATAATTGTTTAAAATATATTACAAAACATCACTCTTATATTAATGCCCAAGCTGAGAAATGCCGTTGATTTTCTCTGATACCAAAATATATTCAAATAAAGCTTTGGGATATTTTAATCAATTTTACCCTACTTGTCAGGGACTGGTATACTAGTGGCCTGGTTGGTGGTAGCTAAACATGAGCTAGCATAACCAAGGGGTTTGATCCAGTATGACAAGGACAGAGGTGTCCAGGTAAAAGGAATGGTGGATAAGCTGGTATGGGAGTTGCCTAGAGATATGGTTTTTAAATGGGGAAAGTTGAAAGGAAGTTTCTTGTAGGCTGGGGTGATAGATCAGTATTAATAACAATTTAGTAAATAAAATTAATAGTGTTTTCATGACAAATAATAATTTTATTGACCTCAAAGATTAATCAAATGAATGACTTGGTTTTATATACCATCCAATTTCCTGAACTTACATAAGCTTAATTGTTTTTAAAACAGTGCACTATTTTTCTCTGGAGCTTATAGGATTGCAAATTACATGTGAATTTGAAAGGCAGTGGGAATCGCCTCAGTCTGATTGTAAATTTGGTTTAGTGCAATTAACTGACTCAATAATATCACAATTGAGGTAATTTAAATGATTAATCAAACTTTTATTTAACTGAGGTAAGCTGACCAGAGGACAGACATTACCGAATATATGTGAAACTAAGAGAATAACTAAGAAATATAAAAATTGGGCACCCCAGGGTAATCAAGTTACCCCTGTTGCCAGCGGGACTGCCAGGTATGGGGGTTGGTGCACTACTCCGAGAGGGTTTCCCCTACTATGGAGCAGGTGTGAAGGAAAGGGTCTGTGTGGAGGAACCAGAGTGGGAACCATGGTTCTATGAGCGCTTTTTGTCTTGGTCTCATATATCCATAGAGCCAGGCTTGGAAGTGCTTTAGTAAGTGGACATGGAATCTGTTAATAATCCCATTAATGGTTGGCCGTGCCCTTGAACGCATCTAATGCAATTGTGTGTATTGTCCACATTGCAATGGGTATTATTAGGGAGCGGAGGGTAGATGGGCTTGGTGACTTGATCTGGAGCGCGAAGATACTCTTTGATATCGAGAATTCCTGTTCATTTTGAATCTTGAGCAGGCGTGCGACTTCCTGCCATATAGCTTTGGTTGGGGGGCATGTTTCTAGGCGGTGATGTAGGGATCCCTTTCCTCCACATACTGCACATGTTTTGTGGAGGGAGTTGGAGCGGTCCGCCATCCTATAGGTCCTTCTCAAATAGCGCCAGGCGTTTGCTCTTATCCTTGGTTGTAGGAGTGGTTGGTGTGTCATTTTCCACATTGCTTTCTGTGTGGTTAAATCATAGGGAATGTCAAGCATATCTAGGTATTCTATCCTAGCTATGCTTGGGGTTGTTGCGAGCATATCCCTAGGGGGTGGTTTTCTAAGTTTCTTAATTTGAATTGGGGGCTGGGTCGTCCCCTTCCCTGTATAGTACCCATGTTCTCTATGGTCCATCCCATATGGCGGATAGTTCAGAGGATATGTTTGAAATGAGGGGAGTCACATGTGGACCCGTTGCAGTAGGGTGCTTGGCAAGGTATGAAAGTAGTCTGGGTGGACTATGTGGGTTGGTTAATTTGAGCGCCTATGCAAATTTAATCCTTGCTGCTCTGGACCAATATTGTTGCGGGAGGTCTGGAGCAAGGATTTCCTTTATCCAGGTACTTAGGATGTGATTGGCATGGCTCTCAAAATCTATCAGTCCCATGCCTCCGCTTGAGCGTGGGCCAAATAGTGTTTCCATCCGTATAGGAGGGTGAGAGCTAGCCACAGCCAGCCCTGGATAAGCGCGCAAATTGAGGTTATAAAGGTAGATGAGAAGGCTATCGCATGGGCCTGGTACCACAGTATTGGGAGGATGAGCGAGTTAGCAACTGTAACTCGTCCTGTTAGTCCTGGGGTTCTTCCCTTGAGGGAGGCGACGCGTTTGGATACCCGTTGTAACAGGTTACTTTCCATTGTCTCATTAGCATATCCCTCGATTCTAGCCAGATTCCAAGGTGTCAGACAGGAGTGGTGGTGGGAGGTGTTGCAAAGGGTAATATATTGGGTTTTTCTTTGAGCGTTGGTGTGAGGTTCTAATGTTGTGGCCCAATTGTTTGTGTATTTGCCTAAGAGGATGATTTCTGTCTTCCTTTTGTTGAGCGATGCATTGCTCACCTTGGAATATTCCTCTAGAGTGTGTTCCAGCTGTTGGGCATCTTCATTGTTTGCTATACCTACTATGCAGTCATCTGCAAAGGCCAGTATCTTGACTGTTGGTTGTCCTTGTCAGTTATCCCCATGAGATGTGAGTCAGTTACTCGGAGGAGCGGATCAAAGCTGAAATTGTATAGCAGTGGGCTGAGGGGATCCCCTTGTTTGAGCCCTCTGTGTGGTTTAATCTTGTTTGCTAGGAATCCAGGGCCGCATACAGCCATGGTTGCAGATTCTGTTAGGAGCATCGCCCATTTTATGAATCTTGGTGGGAGTTTGTAGGCATGTAGACATTCTTTTTGGTATGGCCAGCTAACACGGTCATACGCCTTTTCCTGATCCAAGAAGACCAGGGCACCAGTTGCTTTGGATTGGCAAATGTTTGCAACAGGGTGTATGTTGTTCCAGATTGAACGCCTTGGTATAAACCCAAACTGGTTGGGTGATAGGGCGTCAGATGCAATTGCGCCTAATCTAGCTGCTAGAATTTTTGTTAGAATTTTTGTGTCAGTGTTGGAGAGTGCAATTGGGCGCCCGTTGGCCAGGTCCAACTTGTCACCCTTTTTATACAAGGTTATAACGTAGGATTCATGGCCTCCTGGTAATAGGCGTGTTTCCAACAAACTCTGGTTCATTGACGCAATAGGAGGGGGCGATTTGTTGAATATATTTTTTGTAAAATTTGTAGGGTATTCCATCAGGCCCTGGGCATTTCCTACGTGGTGCACCGCAAATTGTTTCCCAAAGCTCCTCCCGTGTGATAAGCGATAGTATATTGTAATTTGGTGGTGTACTTTGTATCTTGGAAGTTTAAATAAATTCTTTAATTTTTTGTGGATCTGTTGGCATATCACGATATAGTTTGGTGTGATAGCGGTGTACTTCCGCCTTGACCTCCTCAGGGTCAGTTGCCACAGTGCTGTTGGTATTGCAGACCTGTGTGCATGTGGGCTGGTTTCTGCGGGAGTGGAATTGGTAGAAAAAGTATGTTGAACAGGTTTTGCCTTCCTTTATGAACTTACCTTTGTTCAATACTTTGATTCTGTGTTGGTGTATAAAGATGAGATTGTTAAGTCGGGCTGAAATTTCTGCCCATTTGCGTCCCCAATTAGGGCTATAGCCAGATCTCAGAGTATTTATTTCCAGGTGGTCTAGTTCTGCCAAGGTACGCTTGACTGTGGCTGTGTCCGCGGTGTACTTGCGTGATGCAATATGTCAGGTTTTGTTGATTAAATCTTTTTTGAAATTTTCCCATGTTCTGATGGGATCTGAAGTGAATGGGGCTGTGAATTCTGGGTTTGTAGCCTTGTTTTCTAACCCAGTCAGATATCTAAGGCAATTTTATATTTTCTGGGTGAAGCTTTCTCCAAGGCGACACCTGTGTGTGGGATTGGGTTGGCGCTAACTGCACCATAACTAATTGGTGATCAGAAAAATTGATCTTTTTTGTTGTAAATTTAGAGATTCTTGAGTGGTGGGATTGTGGGATGAGGATGTGGTCAATATGACTCATTGATATGAGCAGTCCCTCACATATGTTCGGTCTTGTCATATGGGGAAATATTTTTGAATTGGGAGGAAGAGCATCCTGTAAGCCAAGAGATGCCTTCATTGTGCGATATTCAATGTCTCCAGGTGGGTATCCCCTAGGATTAGGCCATCGATCTGTATTGGGGTTATCCCAGCAGTTGAAATCGCCTAACATGATGATATCTGGTGGGAGGGTGAGGGTAGAAATGTTTTCAAATTTTTTTCTCTTGGTTGCAGTGCACGGTGCATAGATTCATGCTAACAAAATTATTTCATCTTGGCATGTGATTGTTGCTACCAGGACTTGACTGTGCAAGTGTGATGATGAATTTGTAATTTTAAATTTTCAGTTGTTTTGGACTATCACCCCACAGTGAGATGTCCATACTGATTGTGATGGTGTGACCCTGGTTGACCAGGATTCTTCTTCCCCTTGTAGGCAGTGGGTTTCTTGGATGGCCAAGATGTCTACAAGAGGTTTCGCAGGAATGCCAGCTTTTGGCTTGGGACGTATTACCCCTGGCTCCCACAATATTTAACGTCCCTATTGACACTGAGGTGCCCGTGGCGCCTCAGGAGTGGTTGGGAGGACCCTCTGGTCCTATCCCACCGCGGCTCATTTTGGCCATGCTCCACGTCTGTACTACAACTCTTTCACTGCCATTGTTGGTTCCCTTAATCTGACCCAATGATTCAAGGGAATTGCGGCTTTTTGCATTTGCATCAACTTTTCCTGCACAGGTCTCATGTTGATTTGATGCGGGTTGTTGATTGGATTTTAAATTTTTGAGGTTCAACTTTGTTGCATTGTGCACCGCATTTTCACCCAAATTGCGGTTGCATTGTTCCTCAGTATGTGCATGACTGATGACGCTTTGTGGCTCAGTCTGGTTACTGTGAAAATTTTCGACCTGGGCATATTGTTCTGATTGGTTGGTTTGGTGAATCTGAAATATCCTCCTGAATTTGTCCGTGGTTAATGGCGGATTTTGCGTTTGCCGCCGCTTCAGCTGCTGCTCTCTTGCGGGCTTTTTGTGCCACTTTACGTTGTTTGCTTGTAACTGGGTCCACGATGGAGTATAGTACATCTTAACTCCAGCGGAATGGGTGGTGGCCATCAGTCATTTTGGCGAAGTTTTTATTATCTTCGCTCATAGCTTCTTCACAAAAATTATTTTCCATAAGCCCTCTTTTACAGGGCATGCATGTTCCTTGTGGCCCAATGCGCCACAGTGGTTACAAATGGGTGGTGCGCGTTCTGGTGTAACTCAGAATGCAGCTGACTAGCCCCCATCTGCAAAGTGAAATTCTGCTGCGCGGGGAATTCTGGATAAATCCTCTTCCACTTCTGGGAAATGGGGTTGATTACAGCGATAGCTTTGCCCATGCACAGATCGGGCATTAAGCGAAATTGCTGTAATTCAAGTTGTTGGATTTCTCCATAGGCCACAAGACCTTTGCGGAGCTCCTCCTTGATTACCTTATGAGGAAGGTTGGTGGGGAGTGAGTCAAAGGAGATGAACAAAGTTTTCGCTTTGTTCCATCTGGTGCGTGCGGTGTGCACAATTTTTTTGCCCTCAGGGAGGGCAATTTCCACGCAGATTTTTGCTGTGGCATTGGCTTCATTGGCTGTTTTAAAACCAATATTGATCCAGCTGCAGCCCATGTTGTTGGTGGTTATGTATACCGCGTGAAGAAAAGTGAGGGCTGTGCCTCACATGTTTTCTCCCACAGGGTTGGTGACTCATACTCAAGGAAGAGTCTGATCCCATGTTCCACCTTTGACAAAGGATGGTTGAATTGAATGTACATGTATTGCGCGTGCTTTACAGTAAATACCATAAACCCAGATGGTGTCTGAGTTTACGATTTCTTTGAAGATTGGGTTCCTGGTCCCCCTCCAGGGCGTTTCTTACCCTTAGTTGCACCGTTAAGCGCACCGCTTGCCATGACGCTCGCCCATGTTGTATTAATTTTGTTATTAAAGTCGCCCATCTTTCCTGTGTGTGATTATCCAAATTTGCTGTTTGAATCTAATTGTAGTAACTAAAGTGATTTTTATGAGAAAGAAAAGCATAATTAATCAAACTTTTTACTACAATTATTCATTCGATATGCAATTATTTGATCTAACTTTATCACATATCCTCTTGATCTAATTGATGATGTATGTATTATCAGGAATTTCACTAATGTCAGGATTTACCCTGACATCATTCCTCACCAAGACTGAAGCTACCTGCAAGGCCTTCTTCTTTCATTTTTTTAACAGCTTGCCTGCATTCTTTAAGTTCTCCTCAGGTTCTCAAGTGCTCTCTTTTGCAGGATATCCATCTTACTTAACAGGTACTACATTTTATCATGATGTGTTCGTCTCCTTTTGATAGCCTCCACCTCATTTTTAGGACAGGGACCTTTAATCAGTGGTGGTGCTATTTCTTTAACTTTCTGGTGTGGTATGGAACTTCCTTATTTTTTGTGCAAGAGGGAACGATGGAATATATTGTGAATTTTCCAACCTTCAGGAAATCTAAGACGGTAAGCCACCTTTCCTATAACCTCTGTGACCTTTTATGGCCCTACGCGCCGATGAGCAAGTTTCTAACATAATACATACAAAGGAATATTGTGAGCATCAAGGTAAAGTTGTCTACCTACTTACAACACCTTACCAGGCACACGCTTCTTATCCGCAAAGTCTTTGTAAGTATGTACTGGGTGATTAGATTTGCCAAGCAAAGTGCATGAGTTTGATGAATGTTTTTTAAAAATTTCCTACCAGGGGGGTTGTCTGCTTTAACAGATGGCAATGGTTCCCAGCTTACATCATGCCCATAGTTAGCTTTGAATAGTGATATTCCAGTTAAAAAAGATCTAGAGCGTTATAACAGAACTGGGCCATAGGCAACAACTCAACCCAGTTGTCCTGCTCCACATTAACATAGCATCTCACATACTTCTCCAGCACCTCATTAACTCTCTCAGTCTGTCCATCAGTATGATGATGATATGCAGTGGATAAAAATCTCTCGATTCCAAGTTCTACAAGGAGCTGTTTCCAAAAGTTTGATATGAATTTAGGCCTCTGTCTAAAATCACCTCCTTGGGAGTACCATGATGCAGGAATACATTTCTCAAAAGCAGAAAAGTTATCTCTTTATCTGTGACATTGGTAGTAGTTAGGATAAAATAAGTCATTTTATTAAATCTATCTTTCATCACCAATGCTGCATCGAATCCTTGGGAATGGGGTAGCTCTACTATAAAATCCATGGATAACAACTCTCATGACTTTTGTGCGATTAAGAAATGGTTGTAATTGTCTTTCAGGAAATCCTCTAAGAATCTTGGCGCGCCCACAGACCTCACATCCTGCCACATATTTTAAGATGTCCCCTCTAAGACCAGGCCATCGGTAAGTTCTTTATATCAGTTGGATCATTTTATTCTTTTCAGGGTGTCCTACCATGCCTACATCATGGTGCTCACGCATGACATCCAATCTTATTGGTCTTTCTGGCACATAAGAACAACCTTTCCAGAATACTGATTGACCTTTTAACGAGTAATTATCCTTGTACCAAACACTGTCTAAGTTTTGAATTAGATGATTCCTCACATTCTGACAGAAAGCATCATCATTTTAGCATAAAAATCTCATCTCCACGGTCCACTAGTACATGATGAGATAATAATGCAACGGGATCCTTGATCTTCAGAAGCACCTGTGTATTAAACTCAGTAATTTCCCCTCTTCAGGTATCATGCTAGGACTCTAGCTTAAGGAATCTAAAACTACATTAATTTTTCCAGTTTATAATCAATATCCGAGTCATAATCCGCCAGAGCAAGTGCCCATCATTCCTGACGCTGGTTCAATTGCCGTGGGATAAAAAAGTAAGTCAAGTTTTTATGGTCTGTCAAAACTTTTACTGGGTAATTTTCCACACACAGGTACCGGCGCCAGTGTAGTAGACATTGAACAACGGCCAACAAATCCTTGTCATAGATAGGATAGTTTCATTCCGCTAGATGAATTTCTTGGAATAGTAGGGTATAGGATGCAGCCTACTATCATCCCCCTCCTGCAACAAACCCTCACAAGAGTGTATTCTGAATCATCAGTCTCAACCACAAAGGGCTTTTAATCATTGGGCATTGACAACACAGGTGCAGGAACAAAGGCAGCCTTCAAGTCGTAAAAAGATTTTTCCGCCGCCTGAGACCATTTATAATTAACACTTTCTGATGTAAGCCGTGTTAAGGGTAACGCAATAGAAGAAAAGTCTTTGATAGAAATCCCTGCAAAAGTTTGCCAAGCCTAAGAAACTGCAACCGTCCTTCCAACTATTAGGTGCAAGCCAAGATGTGATGGCATAAACTTTTCTAGGTGCCATGGTGAACCCATTACTGCCCACAACATAAACAAGAAATTCAACTTCCTCTTGCGCAAACTCACATTTTAATAGCTTCAAATGCAAGTTGTACCTTCCAAGCTTCTCAAAGATCAAGTTCAAGTGCAGTAAGTGTTACTCCTGAGTCTTGATGTAGATCAAAATGGCATCAAGGTAGGCTACGCAGAAGTGGTCCAGGTAGCCACCCAGTACCAAATTAATTATTTTTTGAAATGTACTAGGTGCGTTGAACAACCCAGATGACATAACCAGTTACTCAAATAGCCCAAATCATGTCTTAAACGCTGTTTACACTCATCACACTCTTTATCTTTATCTAGTTAATGCATCCTTCAAGTCAACTTTGGAAAATATTGTAGCCCCAGACAATTAGTCACTCAAGTGATTAGAATCAATTAAGGGATACCAGTTATTTATGGTTATATCATTGAGCTTCTGGTAGTTTATACATGGCTGTAGTACACCATCCTTCTTACTAACAAATAACAATGGTGATGAACAGGGAGAGCGGGACACTTGTATAAACCCTTTATCAAGCATTGTATCCAGGTATTTTCTCAGGGCAATCTGTTCCCTCTTATTGCAACTACAAATAGGTCCATTGTAGGCTGCTTCCCTTTTAGTAAATCAATTGCGTGATCAAAGGATACATGATTTGGTAGTTGCTTATCCTCCTCCTCTCCAAAAAGAAAAGCCCATTTTGATAGAGACTCAGGGATCTTTCCTTTGTAAAGCTTAATGGACCACCCTGAGAACACTTGTGGACATGTGAAAAACTTTATGCTCTTCTAAAGAACACTCAATGAGCTTATCCTTTAACTTAATAGTGATAGAGTTTCGTCCATAATTGTGCTGGATTTCAACCTATGTCCAACAAGAATACCCAAGAATTACAGGATGGGGTGAACTATGCAGGATCCAAAAATCAACTTTCATTTTACATACCCCAAACTATAAGTCAATGTGAAGTGAGAAACGGTAAGCTAAAGACTGTTCACCATTCCCCAAGGTTAATTTCACCAAAGGTTTCTTTGCATGCAAGCCAAGTATTTCCACTGCATAATCTGATATGAAGTTCCGAGAGACCATTGTCCTGAAAAGCCATAGTTTTCAAATTTCACTTCCAAAAATTAAATTTAAACTCACCACTGGATAAGACTGCTTATCATCTTTAAATGCGGAATTGATGGTCTGAGGTTTTCCCTTATGGCACTTGTGTTCCCAGAATTCTCTTGGTCTGCTAATACACAATATTAGACTCTGAATGACCTCAATAACTTTGTTTAATAGTAGCGTGATGGGGTAGTGTCTGATCAAATCTGGTAAATGACCTTCCAACCCTTGTCTAAAATAAAGCGCTCCCATTTCCACGTCTAATTATGCCCTCTAAAAGTTCTCAAAGAACCCATGAATATATTCCTCAATGGTTTGACCTTCCTGTTGAAGGTTCATCAAGTAATCCATGTCTGTAATATGTTACCAGTGAAAGCCTCTCCAGCTAACAGATGGACTTTGAATGCTCCATAATCTTCACACAAATTCTCATTCTCTTCTAAGGCCCTTATAAACCAACCCAGAGCATCACCAGTGAGTTGTGAGCCTACTGCCATAATTTTTGCACGTCATATAAATAGTTATCAGGATAAGCTTTGAAATACGCCCCCAACAACGTAAGACTTTCTTTTACTTCAGCTAAAGTTAATTTCTTAGGCAAGGGGACTGTAGGGTAGGTAATAGGTGTATAGTTAAAAACACACTCTGTTTGCATCTGACTGGATTCTACTGTTTCTTTAGAAGTTAATTCATATTGCTTTAATGGTGAAACCATCCACACCAGTAACTGGCAACTTTTCATCGACAAAAAACATATCAAAGCTCCTAATAATAGAAATGCGGTGGAATATTTATCATAAATCATGGCGGTCATTGTCAGGGGCTGGTGTACTAATGACCTGGTTGGTGGTAGCTAACCATGAGCTAGTATAACCAAGGGGTTTGATCCAGTATGACAAGGACAGAGGTGTCCAGGTAAAAGGAATGGTGGATAAGCTGGTATGGGAGTTGCCTAAAGATATAGTTTTTAAATGGTGAAAGTTGGAAGGGAGTTTCTTGTAGGCTGGGATGATAGATCAGTATTAATAACACTTTAGTAAATAAAATTAATAGTGTTTTCATGACAAAGAATATTTTTATTGACCGCAAAGATTAACTTAATGAATGCCTTGGTTATATATATCATCCAACTTCCTGAACTTACCTAAGCTTAATTGATTCTAAAACAGTGCACTATTCTTCTCTGGAGCTTATAGGAATGCAAATTACATGTGATTTTGAAAGGCAGTGGGAATCGTCTCAGTCTGATTGTAGATTTGGTTTGGTGCGATTAACTGACTCAGTATCATCGCAATTGAGGTAATTTAAATGACTAATTAAACAATTATATTACAATTACTCATTTGATATGCATTTATCTGATCTAACTTCATCACATAACCTCTTGATCTGATGGATGATGTCTGTAATCTCAGAATTTCCACTAATGTCAGGATTTACTCTGACACTACTTTTAACTACATTTAAATTACTAAAACCCTTGTAAACCCTACAACAAGACAGGACTCCATTTCAAGCTTTGATCTGACCCTCCCTTTAGGAGTAAAACTGCCACACATGCTGCAACCTATTCTGCCAACTCCAATACGTCTTTTTCGTCAATTTTCATTGTAGTACCAACCTAAATTCTCAACATTCAACGATTCATCACACAGATAATTGCTTTAGTTTGGCCAGCGTTTTGCTCTATGAAAATATATGGAAACAACAAAGAGATAATCTGAGACGTTGCTTTCTCCTTATTGGGCATTTTGACATCTTTTGGCACCTTTTACCTAGCGCCTTAACTTGAAACTTCTGTTATCCGCTTTCCATGACACTTATGAGAAAAGCTTTGGTTTTGTTGTGAGCTTCTTCTCCTATTTAGTGGCTAGAGTCAGCCTACCCTCTCAGATCTATCCTCTGTTGAGACTGAACACTGGGCTAGTACTGTTTTATCTCTCCTAGCCTTGGTTTTTGCCTCTAAAAGAACGTGCTAAGGGTGTTGCGCGGCTCTTTTCACTCAAGAAGCTCATACAGTGTGCAGTACTTACCACTACCTGCATAACCTTATCTCACTATAACAACCCAAAATTTATAACAAGGAGACCTTTAACAAGTTGTCCAGCCTTAGGGCTCACCATAAGTCTCAAAGCATATACTTGGCTATTGTTCTTCTCTTCAAGCTGCTTCTCCACAAGATTTTAGAGGGAGTTCACCAATGGTTACTCTCCACTGGTTAAACTAATAAATCCCTCCTGGAATTCCTCCCAGCGTTGGAAAACTTTGTCAAGCCCTAAGGTTCCCCCTGTCACTTTTGAGGACTATAACTCCTATGTACACTTGTTCAAAGGAGACCTCACTATGGCACAGTACTTGCGCCTGTCCATGAGAAGGCATCAAGGCTGGAATCCCTTGACAGTTTGAATATGTCTCCTCTGCAAGTCACTGGATAACACTGGGGCTGCCCTTGGCATATATGATAATCTCCACCTCCTTACCTAAGACATGCTCTATCCTAACGTCCATGCTGTCCCACGGCATCTGCGGTTTCAAACCTAACTGTACGCGGAATTTCTGATATTAGAACTTGACTTTTAATCTCTGTTGTGCATACTCAGGGAACCTACCTTGGTACACCTGATAGTCAAGTTTTAAATC
Source organism: Massospora cicadina (assembly GCA_022478985.1). Classification (NCBI taxonomy): domain Eukaryota; kingdom Fungi; phylum Entomophthoromycota; class Entomophthoromycetes; order Entomophthorales; family Entomophthoraceae; genus Massospora; species Massospora cicadina. Next base: position 190,803 of record JAKSZP010004019.1, read on the forward strand.
CCATTGTGACCTATTCTGATAAGGTTCATCTGTAATGGACATCTCCAACCTGACCATTATATATCACCTCACTGGACAACCACAAACCATTTAGAACCAGTAGTGAGCTCGCTGAAAGTGATACTGAAACCTTTGTCATAGGTGGAGGTCTCCTCATTACTGGCCCTGCACTGCTGCACTCCATGGAGTACCCCTCACTTTTATCCTCAAAAGTAGAGGGGATTAGTAAGTTTAACTCGTTAGATTCAGAACATTTATTTCACTCAGCTATGGACCCTCTGTCGCCATTTTAGACCTATGACCCCTGTCCAACCTGTCGTCCTTGTTGTCCAGGGATAACAGCTATTTCCAATTACTCCAGAGTCCCCTTTCTTCGCGGACCCTATCCAGAAAAAGGTAGATTACTATGAAAAGATGATTGAAGACAAACTCGCCTTGGCTGACCCCTCCAGACTCTTATACGTCCTTATTGGTGTATTTTCCTGGAAAAAGGATCGTCACCTGCTGATAATAGAGCATTAAGATATTCCACTACGTTCAAATCCCGTGGGAAACTCACTAGCATTGTGAATCATACTCTGTTGAATCCTCTGGGAATATTCTCACCTACTCTCCCCCTCTGGGCTTAGAGCTATTTTATCGTCACTTGGCTCTGTAGAAAAACACCTCATCTACATATTTCAAGTTCATGGCCACTTTCACATCTGCTGGGAAGGATTTACGAGCTTTCACTTTGGTAAACACTGGCGCTACTGAAAAATTCATCTGTCAAGAAATTGCGAAGGCCCTAGACCTTCACTTAGGGTTGGTTAGTTTGTAAATGGTGGGGTTTCTCAAGAAATACCCAGCTATAATGTACTATCACCTGTTCTCTTTGTTGCAGGCGATGAACACATTGGAAAGCTTCTCCTCAATTAAAAACCTCCTTTACCCTGTTACTTGGGTTTTAGCTGGTGGTGAAATTTGATATCTTCACCAAACCCATGTTCTCCAAATTACATGCGGTGTTCCCTGGAGGAATCATGATTACTAACCCTTGTCTGGGTGAAAGCGCCATAGCGCTCCCAAGAAGATGGGTCACTCCCCCAAGTTAGGACTATCCTCTATTCAACCGATTTTCACCCCTGCTCCTGCACAGATTTTGCATGAGTGCATCAGGGGCTATGCGTACATATATGGTCCCTCTAATGCTATCCTACTTCCTGAAAACAACAAGAATGACTTTGAGTTCAAGTTGACGTTGACCTCTTCAAGATGTCCTCTCTAATATATCCATTGTTCTTGAGAGAGGAGGCTGCCTTTGACATTTGGGTTAACGATATGCTTTCCAAGGGTAAAAAGCTTCAGAAGTACTTCTCCTGTGTGCTCCTCTCTTCTATTTGTAAATAAGCAGATGGTTCACTTCATTCCTGCATTGATTATGGCAATCTGAACAACGTTACAGTACCTGACCCTTATCCACTCCCCTCAGGAGCGGCAGAAAGCCCACTAAGTGGAGAAAGCTAGGGTGTTCAGCAATCTGGATGATTTAACGCCTTCAACCAGATTTGTAATAAGGAAGGCCAAGAGTGGTTGACCGCTTTGCATACTCAGAAAGGCATCTACCAGTTAAGGGTCATACCTTTTAAGTCAAAGAACACTCCTTCTTGTTTTCAAAGGTTTATTGACGCTGTTCTGGGAGACCTTATGGGAACCTGCGCAATAGCATAGATGAACGACATACTGGTATTCCCCAGATGCAGAGTCCTATGCCCAACACCTTGTATCTTTCATGGAGCAACTAGCACAAGCAAATCTGACATCTAAACCAGAAAGTGCAAGTTCTTCCAACCCAAAGTAGAGTTCTTAGTAAACATAATCTTCTCCCATGGCCACATGATTGACCCAGGTAAGGAAGCAGCTATCCGCGATTGGGTACTCCCTCATCTCTCACAGAGTTACGTAGTTTTTGAATTTGTAACGTACTTAAGAAGTTCACTCCAGCTTCAAAGTTGCTACCCTTCCACACCGCATCTAGGAAAAAGATTTTTCTAGTTGGACCACAGAATGCAATGCCGCGTTCCATGCTATTAGTCCATACTTTCGTTTAATTTGGTGAAAGCACATTCAGAACCCAGACAAGCCTTTATTGTTGCAACTGATACCTCAAACTTTGCAGCGGGAGCTTCTCTGCTGTAGGAAGGGGAGGACGGCGTGGAACGTCCCATTGCCTATTTATTAAAAAAGACGTCCCTGTTGCAGCTCAACTATTCCAATTATGATAAGGAACTCCTTGCTGTTGTTGAGGCTATACAGAGCTGGCGCCACCATTTTCATGATTATAAGTGGCATTTAATGTCCACATTGACCACAAAGAGTTGATGTACTACCACGCCCCCAGAAGTTGTCCCTTCGATGTCCCAGTGTTTGGATACCCTGTCAGTGTTCAACTTCCAATATGACTTTACTGAGGGTACCTAAGACGTACTGCCAGATGCCCTATCATGGAACCCTGCCTTTTCCCCTGATACAGCACTGGTTGACGCCCACAATACCAGGTGTTGATTAAGACAGAAAATGTGAAGGAGAGATCACTTACCAATCCCCCACTCTGCTCATGATGGAGCCTCTGGAAGGAGAGACTGACACCTCTTCCCTCATTTGGTTGTACCAACCCCTGTCAGTTGACTATGAAAAGACCAAGAAAGCCTGACAGAGAATGGCGAACTACTAGAAAAAGGTTACCAATTGTAATGTTCACATGACATCATAATGGGACCAACCCTAAAGATAAGTCTGGGAGCCAGGAGGCCCAAAAGGTGAAGCTCCAGGCCCTACATGACCTGAGGCACACCCTAGACCAACGCTGGGTAAGGGCAAAATATGCACAGGTTGGTACTAGTGGGGTGCCAAATGCCCATCCCCTTACGTCAGTCCAGGCGTTAGAATGGATGGTTTACCAAATGAACGCAGATGGTTCAATTCGTTTTGTTGAGGAACAGGGTTTTGAAACCCGTTCCCATTTACAAAACAACCCGTTTAGGTCAAATCCAACTTCAATTGAACACTCGAGTGAAGTCAGTTTTGGCTTATTCCACCAATTTGGATGGCAGTGTTGTCCTATTGGTGGGTAGGTGCTTGGGCCTGCTGCAGCACTTCCCATATTCCCCCATCCAAGCTTAAATACGTTTTCCCAGACCAACATACCTTGTTGGTTGACTTCCTGAATAAACCTTGTCCCTGTTTTGTCATTTTATTTTATTTTTTTTTAAAATTATCCTGTGCGCAAACATCTTCAAGGAGGTCTTGCACTCTGTTAACCTTGCCATTGTATACACAATCTTATTCTCACCTCAAGCACTGTTGGTTCGCCAAGGTACTTCCAACCTGGGTAATTTACTCCTTCTCTTCATGCGCACTGCAACACTTTTGGCTAGTTAATTCTAGCATTTCTTTGTTTAAGCTTTTTTTTAATCCAGCATCCTCTGCTGGGCACTAGCAGCTTTATTATTAACGACTAGTTTCATTGCATTGGCTCTGTGCACCACGCACCACCACGCTGGAATCAGGAGAGTTATAGACAATCTCCTTATACCAATTGCTGTTTGTGGTCATAATCTATCAGGGCAAGTGGTGGGTACCACCTGGACCCCTGAGAGAGGAGCTGATTTGCTAAGATCATGGCCCTTCAACTGATGGCCACCCCAGCAAGGACAAGGCGCTTGAGTTTTCCTGCCGCTCCTAATACTGGAAAGGCATCGCCAATGATGTGGCCAGATTCATTTAGTTCTGTCTGACATGCAACCAGTTAGACCAGGTCACCTGAAGAGCGCTGGACTGCTTAACCCTCTGAGCCGCGGAGGTGTAAGTCCTGGGGAACACCCTCTGGGCATCAATCGGGCCATTTTCCCATTCCCTAGCAAGAAGGCACCAAATAGGATGGCTGTAATCCTCGTTACTCAAGGCGATCTCACTCACGTGGTAGACGAGTGCTGGGTAACAGCCCTCCTACTTCAGATTCCACTTCCAGTACCCACACTCTCCTCAGAAGAACTGTTATGAGGAATCAGTGATATCTGTGCCAAGATCATCAAAATGAAATTGATTGTAACTAATTTGAGTGGCAATCAGCCCAATGCTCAGATTTCAAATGGTCAAAGAGGTATGAAGACTGATCTATTGGTCAGAATGCCCGATGGTTGTGATTCAGTTAACATGATATTTGGAAAAATCTCCTTCCTCCCAAATTTGTCAGGGATCACCCCAACGGGCAGGAAACAGCATCAGACACCATCATCAAGGTTTTGAAGCTTCCTGCTGACAAATCGGGCGTTGCGCCTGATGCAATGCCACTGACTGAACGAATGGCCCAGTGACCAAGCATGGGCGGGTTGGACGTCCCAAACCCATTCCTAACCAAATGGGCCCACCCCTATATGGGGTGGCCTTGGGGGATTCAGGCTGCTCGTTGGGCTAAACGCCGTTGCGCCAACTGTTGGAAATGCAGTTAAGTTTTGGTTCAGACATTTGAGGTCAAACCAACAGTGACTCTGCCTGCCGCCAAATTCTTCAATGTCAGTTCCCAGTAAATTATCTGTTCCCTATTCCCAAACAATTCTCCACTTATCGAACTTGTGGGACCTGATCCTGGCTTGTTTCCCCTCTAAATCAACTACTACCTAATTAGTCGCACACACTGAGAAAATTGTTGGCCAATTTTTTTTTCTTAAAATTTTTCATTAAAAAAACCTTCCCCAAAATTTAGTTTTTATATATTGAGAATTATGCCGCCTTTTCCGCCAATGCTCTCATACACCTCAGGGTTAATGGCCATGTTTGTCTGGTACTTTATTTTTTGCCTGTACAAAATTCTGACTCACCAACAGATATTGGTGGAACTCCTTTACAGTTCCATATTCGTCATATTAGCAGCAGTGCCTTGGGCATTCTGGTTTGCTGTTTGGATGCTCTGGCACCTTGACTGGCAGGCCAGTCTAATTCTTATTTGCTGTTCGCCTGATATAATTGACCAACCATTATTCTTGGACATTTCCGCCTTTCTCGCGTATATTGGCGTAGAATGGTCCCTTCTTTCCAACTGAACCAGGTTGTAAAGAAGATTATCCCTGTCCACATTAGTCCAGTCACACTAAAAACTCCAAACCAATACCCCATAGTTGCCGCGGCTATTCTGCCCATGTCAGCAGAATCTGACATCCTGACTTGCAACGAGTTTACTTCCCACCAAAGCCTAGTGGTTTCCCCTGACCCCACTACCATCTCTTTGGTATCACTGGATTTATCCACAACTACCAATAAAGAGAGCTCCGCTTACTTCTTAGTACCCATGAAGATTAGTGTTGGGTTTTATCACATCTCCTTTGAGGCCCTAGTAGACACTGGAGCTGCGGGAAATTTTATTAGTGTAGAACTGGCCCAGCAATTGGAACTTGCCATGGATGCAGGTCCTTCAGTGAAGGTTGCATTGTCAGCCTCCCAAACCTCATACCTGGTATGTCGATCAGTCACATTTTAAATACACCAGTTCAGCTTCTGCGACCGCTTTTCTGTTATGCCAAACTTGGTGTTTCCAGTGATCTTAGGAGTGGGATGGTGGCGCTGACAACATGTCAAAATCCACATGGAGTCTAACACGCTGTCATTCGCTAATGATCAACTGGGGGATGAATTCCCTCTAGTTGACACTCTTAATAAAGCTCAAGGTTGCAATTCTATCACGTCCCTCATCTCCCCTACAGGCATACCATCTGATTTCTCAGAAAGTTTAATGCGCTATCAAAGCATTTTTGACTCAGAAAAGGCGGATCGTCTGCCTTCCCACACTAGATTTGACTGTGGATTTTGTACGGCGGTGGAGTTGGTGAATATCAACTGTCCATTGTATCCCCATACAGCTGAGGAGGAGGCTGACCTCAACACCTGGTTGAATAATATGTTGAAAAAAGGGTGGGTGTTCAAGGAGACCTTGTCAGTCGCGTCTCCCATCGTCTTTGCTAAAAAGCCAATGGTTCTCTCCGCCCCTGTGTGGATTATGGACACTTATATAAAGTCACAGTTTCTGATCCCTACCCCCTGCCTTTAGAACAGACAATAAGCCAAGCAATCGCTAAATCTTGGGTGTTTTCTAAGCTGGACCTCATCAATGCATTCAACTAGATTTGGGTAATGAAAGGGCAAGAATGGTTAACAGCAATCCAGATCAAGCGGGGCATTTTCAAATTCCGCGTAATGCCCTTTGGGCTGAAGAATTCTCCCGCTACATTTCAACGCATGATTGACAATGTACTGGGTGACCTCTGATTTACCTGCGCAGTAGCATATATCGATGACATTCTGGTCCACTCCACAACTCCTGAGCAGCATGCTACTGACTTGGAAGCAGTTGTGTTGCCTTTGCATAAGGCAGGTTTGTTCGTCAAACCTTCCAAGTGCGAGTTCTATAAGGAGGAGGTTACCTTTATTGGGAACCTCATCCTTAAAGATGGTTATGTAATCCCTCCCAATAAGTTGGATGCTATCCGGGAATGGCCAACCCTGACTACCTAGAAACAACTATGGAGTTTCTTGGGAACCATCATTTTCTTAAAAAGTTCTCGCCAGCACTTTCCCAGCTTGCGGCCCCACTCCACCCCCTTACAGGGAAAAATGTACCATTTTGCTAGACGGACAAATGCCAACAGGTGTTAAAATCAATTAAAGAGGTGTTCATATCCCCTCCCATTTTGAAACACGCTGATCCTACCAAGCCATATATTGTTGCATGTGACGCTTCGTTAGTAGCCGTGGGGGCAGTGTTGCTCCAGGAGCACAATGGCTTGGAACACCCAGTCGCCTACTTTTCTCAAAAGTTCACCTCTACGGACCAGTCTTAGGCTATTTATGACAAGGAGTTGGCAGCCATTGCATGGGCCCTAACTCATTGGAGGTACCTGTTACAGGGTGCCCAACATGAACTAATGGTCTGCACGGATCACAAGGCCCTCTTGTGCTTTTGTAAACCCCAAAAAGTGGCACATCGGCAAGCCCAAACTTTTGGGACCTGTGCAGTTTTAACTTCAAATATGAATTCATAAAAGGTTCACTAAATGTACTTCCCAATTTTCTCAGCCGCAGCCCCACCCACTGTTCCACGGATCTGGAGGAAGTGGATCTTGTTACTGTGATTCCTAACACCCAAATACTGTCAATTGTCCCCCCTGTTGTTTCTTCCATCACTCTGGCCCCCGATGCCCCATTAGTTGCCCAGGTCTTATCCAGTCAATTGGCCTGCCCTGAGGGCGTGGAGTTGGTCGAGCAGTTATCTCACCAGAAGCATAAACACTCCATATACTCACTGAAGGAGGGTCTTATATATTTTTGATCTTGCGTTTGGGTTCCCCCAACCTTCTGAACTGAGGTATTCCGTGCACATCACAATCCCCCACAGTTGGCCACCATGGTACTAAGAAATGCATCGATTTGATCAAATGGACCTACAATTGGGCAGGTTTGACAAAAGAAGTTCTGGCCTGGATTGCTGACTGAATTATTTGTGCTCAGGCTAAGTTATATTTCTCCGATAGAAATGGTCTTTTACACCCCTTACAGCAGGTGGAGGGTCCATGGACGTCGGTGTCCATGGATTTTATCATCGAACTCCCCTGCTCTAATGGGTTCACAGTGGTGATGGTGGTGGTGGATCGTTTCACAAAATTTTTCCTATTTATTCCTTTCCATTCTGCAATTACGTCGGAGGAGACTGCCTGTCTTTTTGTGCGTCACATTTTCTCAATGTTTGGTCTTCCCCAGGAGATTATCAGCGACTGCAGTTCACAGTTCACAGCGCGATTTTGGAGTGAACTACTATCTATCCTAAAAATATCCCCCTGACATTCCACAGTGTACCATACCCAGTCCGATGGACAGACTGAGCGAGTCAACCAAGTCCTCAAACAGTACCTGCATTGTTATACTGCAGCCGCAAAAGACACCTGGGCCAACGACCTTTCCCTTGCTCAGTTCGCTTATAACAATGAAACGCATGCGTCAACAGGATTTTCGCCCTATGAGGCAACGTTGGGTTACAATCCTTCTTTTTGGTCATACCTTGCTTGTGACTTGAGGTCCAAGCTGTCATGGATCACGCTGAACATATTAGGTCAACTCAATCCTTGGTGTGGGAACAGCTCACTGAAGCTATTGATGACTACAAGAGGTTTGCAGATCATAAGTGGCTCCCAGGTCCTAATATTACAGTGGGTTCCTATAATATGCTCAATACCCGCCATTTACATATTCAGCTTGCTCATAAATTTGCAAGTAAGTGTTCCATCCCCCATTTGGTGGAAGAGGTCTTGGGTAATGGCGCGTTCTGGTTAAAGCTTCTGGCTCACTGGAAACAGCATCCCATCTTCCACGTTTCCCAGCTGTCACCCTTCAAGGGTATGGTCCCAGAAGAACCTGAACCAATCATCATTGAAGATGTGGAAGAAGCTGAGGTGAAGAACATCCTGGCATCCCACAAGTCCCGCCGGTCCATCCAATATCTCATGTCTTGGAAAGGTTACCCAGCTTATGAGAACAGTTGGGTCAAGGCACGTGATTGTGCAAACTATATGGAATTGGTTGAAGCGTTTTATGAAACCCACCCCACCGCTCCCCACCCTCCCCAAAAACCTGCGGTGGTAATGGCGATCAAGTTACCCAAGGCGCACAAGAATGTGGCTCTCATACAGTTCCCCAGTGGCGGGGCCCTTCCCTTGGAAAAAGGAAAGGGTAATGTAAGTCCTGGGGAACATCCTCTGGGCATCGATTGGGCCATTTTCCTATTCCTGAGAAAGAAGGCACCAAAGAGGATGGCTGTACCCTCGTTACTCAAGGCGATCTCGCTCATGTGGTAGACGAGCGCTGGGTAACAGCCCTCCCACTTCAGATTCCACTTCTGTTGCCCACACTCTCCTCAGCAGAACTATTATGAGAAATCAGTGAAATCTGCGCTGAGATCATCAAAATGAAATCAATCGTAACTAATTTGAGTGGCAATCAGCCCAATGCTCAGATTTCAAATGGTCAAAAATGTATGAAGACCAATCTATCAGCTGAAATGCCTGATGGTTGTGATTCAGTTAACACGACGATTGGAATAATCTCCCCTCCCAAATTTGTCAGGAATCACCCCCAATGGGCAGGAAACAGCATCAGACACCATCGATGAGTTTTTAAAGCTATCTGCTGACAAATCGGGCGTTGCGCCTGATGCAATGCCACTGACTGAACGAATGGCCCAGTGACCAAGCATGGGCGGGTTGGACGTCCCAAACCCATTCCTAACCAAATGGGCCCACCCCTATATGGGGTGGCCTTGGGGGATTCAGGCTGCTCGTTGGGCTAAACGCCATTGCGCCAACTGTTGAAGTGCAGTTAAGTTTTGGTTCAGACATTTGAGGTCAAACCAACAGTGACTCTGCCTGCCTCCAAATTCTTCAATGTCAGTTCTCAGTAAATTATCTGTTCCCTATACCCAAGCAATTCACCAGTTAGATCGAACTTGTGGGACCTGATCCTGGCTTGTTTCCCCTCTAAATCAACTACTATTTAATCAGTCGCATCACACTGAGAAAATTGTTGGCCAATTTTTTTTTCCTTAAAATTTTTCATTAAAAAAACCTTCCCCAAAATTTAGTTTTTATATATTGAGAATTACGCCGCCTTAACCGCTCAAAGTCACTTTTGAGCGATTTTAAATTTAAGTTTATTTATCCACAGCCATCTGCCCAAACCTCTCTTTGATGTCCTTGGCTCTGCCGCCTGCCACCCCAGTGTGGGGCAGCAGTGCACCCCCACCTAGCGTTTTCCGCCCTGCAGGCAAGCGCGTTCAGATGGGTTCAAACAGCCCGCCCACTGCTTCCAACCGTTTTGTCCCCCCACGGGACTTAGCGCTCCACCTGGCGCGCGTCCACTCTTCTCGCCCCCATCCTCTCGCCCTCCCTCGCTCTGCTATTCGCTATTGCCTCAGAGTAGACTATGGGCGTTTGTTCCCATATGCCAATAAGGCAATTATCAACCTAGCCACTACAGCCTTTGCGCCAGCTGGCTTTAACGACTTCCGCCCTTTTAAGGGCTACTTTAACTTTGGGTTCCAATCTGAGGAGGATGCTGAAGCGGCAGCACAAACTCCTCTAATTTATAAAAAAACCCCCATTCCCACAACCCGTACTTGCCTCCCTTCAGACACCACGCTAGTGGTATCCTTTGCAAATCTCTCATACCACCTTCCACCCCAGGTTTTGTATGACCAGTTGGTCGCGGGGCTCATGGCTTATGGCACTCAGCCCAACCTCGTCTTTGCTATTCCATCTGTTGTAGAACGCCTTGTTGCTCCTCGTGCAACAGCCACCATCATACGACACCACCCTACCATAGCCCAACAAATCCCACCCCGCGCTAGTGTGGCTGCAGCGCCTGATCATTTCTTTTGGGCTCGGGTCAATAATGGTAGGCAGATTTTTTCCCTCTGCTTTGGACTCAACCATGCAAAAAGAGTGTGCCCTAAGGCTAAATCCGCTGATGCAGCTTCTGAGCCCCCTCTGGAGGTTCAGTATGGGGCGCTTTGCTGCCCCCTCCCACCCTCCAATCTCGTTCAGTGGGCCCACATGAAAATCAGCCCCACCCAAAACCTCCATCATCACTCTCCCACCTAAATCTACGCCAGCCAATCAGAGCAATGCTTGGACCAACATTCACACCAAAGCAGCTGCCCATTCGCCCAATCCTACCCACTCAAATTTAAACGCCACTATTTCAGTGAACCAAAATCCATGGGATCTATTGGCTGAAACTGACGAATTAGGTAATATCCTCATTAGTAAGCATACAGGTCAACCTCTCTGCCATGGCAATTATGGTCGGGCAGAATTTTTTCTTCCTAACTTCGATGAAACCCCTACACCTCGCCATTTCGCTCCTCTACCCAATACAGCCCCCTTCCAAAGTGACCATCAGCTCGCCTTAGCTGCGGTGGCCTCTCCTCATTGCCCAAAACTACGCACCGTGGTGGCCCAGTCAGTGGCTCAGCTCCAGCATGGCCTGCCCACCATCTTCTTCTCCCCCAAATTCCCTGAATCTCCCTGCAGTGACATCTCAAAACTATTTGATTATGCTGAAATCACTGTTATGAATGTCGCAACGCTTGCTTCATTCACCCCTCAGTCAAAATCACCCGCCACAGTATCTCCCTTTTCACCCAACTTCCTGAAGACCGCAAAGAAGCTGAAGTTCTCCTCGCAGCTTTTGTTGAAACACTTTCCCATCATTATCTTGATGCAGAAGTGGAAAACTCCTACTACGCTGACCTCAGCCCCATTATGCAGATGCCCCAACGCCCTGGCTCTCTGCTCTGATCTGGTATTGTAACCAACACCCCTTGATCGAGGTGGGTCTTTCTGAAAACCAACCCCCCGACCCCTCCTCACCCTCTGCCATGGTGGGTTAAGCAGTTTCTGCTTCCCACCTGGTTATTAGTTTGTTTGCCGTTTTGAGTGTTGTGATTGGTACTGTCCATCCCCTGGTCAGCGTACCTCAAATAAATCGAGAATTACGCCGCCTTTTCCACTGATGCTCTCATACCCCTCGGGGTAATGGCTGTGTTCGTCTGGTACTTTATTTTGTGCCTGTACAAAATTCTGACTCACCAGCAGATATTGGTGGAACTCCTTTACAATTCCATATTTGTCATATCAGCAGCAGTGCCTTGGGCATTCTGGTTTGCCGTTTGGATGCTCTAGCACCTTGGCTGGCAGGCCAGTCTAATTCCTACTTACTGTTCATCTGACAGGAGGCCATGGACTTAGGTGTCCATCAATTTCTCCATGGAACTCATTGTCACAAGGCTCTGATGTGGTAATGGTTGTGGTGGACCGATTTACCAAGATGGCCCATTTCATCCCTTGTAATACTACAATCATCCCAGTTCAGACAGCCCACCTCTTCATGGACCACATCTTTTGCCTACATGGCCTCCCTAAGGAAACTATCAGCGACTGAGGCCTGCAATTCACTACTAAGTTCTGGTAAGCCTTACTGTATATTTAGGGATCCTCCCCTGTTGCTCCACTGCCTTTCATCACCAGTCAGATGGACAGAAGGAGAGGGTGAACAAGGTTTGGAGCAAATTCTTGATTAGCTACTCCAACGAAGAACAGACCGTTGGGCCTCTCACCACCCGATGGTGCAATTCACCAACAACCTTACTCATATAACAGCAGGAACGTCCCCTTTACATGCAAACTAAAGCTATAATCCCAGCTTCAACCAGAGTCTACGGCTAGAGTCTACAGTTGTTGCCAATGAGCACTCCAAAGATCCCAGAGACATACACCAGGCAATAAGGGATCATCTTATTAATGCTGCGAGGATCTACAAAGCATATGCTGACCACAAGTGCCACGAAGGCCCTGATTATAAACCAGGTGACTTGGCTATGGTCAATGCTAAAAATCTCCACTTGAAGCATCCCTTCCATAAGTTTAGATCCCAAGCGTGTTTGACCCTTCAAGGTTATCAAATAGGTTGGCCAATCAGCTTACTAAGTTGATCTACCCCCTTCCATCAAAGCGTTCAGCACCCTTCATGAGTGCTTCCTGACCCCCTTTGAGGGTACCATGCCGCCCCACCTTGAGCCAGTGAAGGTAGATGGTAAACATGAAATGAAAACGATGCCGTTCTTGCCTCCCACCTATCCTGACGTCGCCTCCAGTATTTGGTGTTCTGGAAAGGCTATGGCAAAACTGAGAACAGATGAGTATCCCATAGAGACTGCTTAAACGCTCAGGATTTAATCCGTGACTTCCATGCTATATTTCCTGATATTGTAGGCCCTGTCACTCAAGCCTCCATGGCCTCCATGAAGCTGCCAACACCTCATAAAAACATTCATTGGCCAACGTCTCCTCAGGTAGTGTAGAACCTATCCAAGAGTGGAAGGTGATGTCACTATTAGTGACTTTTTACCTGGAGTAGAACGCCCTACTAGATACAAGCATAAGAAGCCCCTGGAGTCAGGGCTAAGCCTAGAGGAACATCAATGACCTCTCTAAGGTCATTGACCGCAAATTGGCTTTTGCTTTGCCAGTCAGGGTTGAGGAAATAGCACCATAATGGCAGAAAATCTGGAGAAAATTAGCTCAAAAACTGGAAAATAGAATGATTCAAAGTAACAGAATTTGGCTGAATTAATAAAATTTTAATTTTGTTAAAAGACAAATTCTTTTTGGCATGGATTAATTTTGTTGATTGTTTTGAATATATTACAAAACATCACTATTATATTAATGCCCAAGCTGAGAAATGCCGTTGATTTTCTCTGATACCAAGATATACTAAAATAAAGTTCTGGGATATATTATTAAGTTTCCCCCTACTTTTAAGAAGAATTTTATTAAAGCTCTGGTTAACCCTACTGGGATAGCTGGAATCCATTTCAAGCGCTGGTCTGATTCTTCCTTTGGGCACAAAACCAATCCCATACTGCTACCTAATCTGATCAATCTACCGCAACATATTTTTGTTAATTTCCACCGTAGTACCTACCCAAACATCCTTAACTCTCAGGGACTCTTCTCCCTGATAGTTTGCTTCATTTTGGCCAGCTATTTGCTCCATGAAATTATATTGATACAACAAATAGATAGCTTGGGACGTTGCTTTATCCTTATTAGGCATTTTACCATCTTTTGGCACCTTTTACCTAGCGCCTTCACACCTCAACCTCCTGTACTCTGCTTTACATGAAACTGAATCCCTCAACATGTTGGTAATTCCTTAAACTGGAGGTGTTGCCACCCAAGTCACACATGCAGCATCAGCTTATATGTGAGAAAACTACCACATACATGCCTACACCAACCTCAATGAATCAGTCTACTATAAATTTCTAAATAAATTTGAAACCAAACTCTCCACCCATCAGGTGCAGGGAGAAAGACAGCCTCCTGTATTCTAACCCCTGACCTAAAAGAGGTTACTTTTCACCACTCTAGATCAAAAACCATTAAAATGAGCCATTGGCCTCACCCAGTGAGGACCTAATTGGTTCAGACTTCAGTGTTGAAATTGGCTCTAGGGAATCAGAATTAATTGTACAGGTTTTTTAAACTTAAACTACAAGATACTGGTAAAGGACAGCGACCCTGGAAAACTCTAAAAGAACCTTGTTCATCAAAAAGTTTTATTTATAATTCATAAGAAGCACAACGTACTTTTAAGTACTGAAAAAGGCTTTCTGGCTCGCTGACAGGTGCCTTCTTTGCTGCGAATTTCCCCAGCAACATAATAAAAAAAGATCCCTTACTATCAGAATCCCTCTGAGATATGCACTTCCACTAGCATTTTATTGGTGCATTTTCTGTTTACTAAGCCACACTCAAAAGTGGTAGAATAAAGTAGTGATTATCTTAATTAGAATAAGGTGGCAAATCACAAGAGCTCAAAGTATTTCCATTATAGCCACAATCAACTGACTGCAATCAAGACGCTGAAAGATGGCCATTATAGAAAATAGGGCACCTCACATCAAGTACTTTATGCTGACGTGAGGGATTTGAGAGAATAGTAGGATTGAACTTATTAATAGTGGAAATTGCATCAATGGGGTCTAAGAATTTGATTTATTCGAGGTAAGCTGACCAGGGAATGGACATTACCAAAACTAAAATTAAAACTAAAAAAACTATTGTAACTAATTGGTTCAGACAAAACGTCCAAATGAGCGGATTGAGTTAAACACTTAAAACAAAACATCCAACCATGTGGGCAGCGGAAACTGTTTATCCCTGCATGGTAGAAGGGGAGGGGGGATCAGGGGGATCATCTTTGGCAGCAGCTACTTCCTCCCATAGTAGAGTACATGTCAAGGCAGACAGTAAGGGCATTGGGGCATTAGCGGCATGCGGTTCAATATTGTTAATGATAATTATTTCAAGGAAATTGCTAGATAGGAAAATGGCACTGATATATTCAGCTAAAGCTTTTTAGCTTTAATGTGGGCATTTGGGAGTTTAACAAATGTGGCAATATTAGTTCAGGTAATCTTAGCTTTAAGGTTCCGTGCTACAGTTACCACGTTCTGGATAGCGTCATTGACATTTTTTTGCAATTGATTCACTGTGATTTTACTCTTTTGAGTAAGACTTTTGTGGATATAAGGAGGTGGAATTCCTCATGTGAGCATTGCCACTGATTTGGCGACAGATTTGCAGAGGGGACAACATTCTGGTGTTGCAACTACTTCAACTGCAAGCTGATGATCACTGCAAAATTATATAACATTTAGCTGTGGGGTATATAGTCGAGAGGGTATTTGGCATACTAATCTGCATTAACAAACTGCTTGATTTTCAGAGATGGTTTTTCAATGAGCTTACCTGATTCTTCAATTTCAGCCAATAACTCCCATGGGTTTTGATAAGATTGAATTGGGGAATCAGCGTACAGTTGAGGTTTAGTTGATTTGTTGAAGGAAGCATGGGATTAAACTGGGATCCAATCCGATGCTTGATTGGAGATTTTATGTGTGGCATTTGGGTGAGGAGGAGGCTGATTAATGTGGCTGCAGGTGCAGCTGCGGCTTCAGTTTTTGGAGGAGGGGGAGGTAGGATTTTACCCTATGCTGGAACTTGTATGAGGTGGGCGGCGGATTGGAGTTCAGCAAATGAGTAATTCAATTCATCAGAAGCGGCTAAGGAGGGGCATTTGCATTATGAGTGGTACAACTCAAAACATGATGGACAGATCATCCGCCCGCCCTTGATGCAGGCCCAAAATAGATGGTCAGGTGCTAAAGGAATAATGGTGCAAGGGAGAATTGACATGGCATTTTTACTAAATTCTTGGCAATTGTGGCATACACTTGAGGCCCAGCGAGTCATGTTGCCCCATTTGGGACCACAAATTGTAAGATGGGGTTGGAGCTATAGGCTGCTAAACCATCCATCAGCTCCTGGTGGAGCACTGCAGGGGGGAGGTGGGTGGGCAAACCAGCAAACTGGACCACCAAAGTGGTGTCCTCTGGGAGCCAGGTCCAAGTTGTGAAAAGAGGGGTGCCTTGGAATACCAGGGGCACAGTTGCTGCAGTGGCGGCGTCAGCTTCACAGGTGAAGCCGAGGTCATAATACCCCTTATAGGGGCAGAAATCCTTAAATCTGGCGGATTTTATTACCACCTGTGCCATTTCAATAATGGCTTGGTCATGGTATGGGAAGAGTTTCCCATATTTGACCCTTAGGCCGTAGCACATGTTGCTCCAGGGGAGCACCAGGGGGCAGCAAGGTACCGCTTGGGTTTGAGCAAGGTTGGAGTCAAGATCCTTGGGAGGAATGAATTGTCCCATGGGTTTGGAATGACTTATTAGCCAGTCTGAGCGCGTTTTCCTGCTGGACAGAGATTGGTGCGGGGAGTTTTGCTGCTTCCCCACGCTGAAGCATCCAGCAGAGAATCCAAGAACATAAGAGAAAAAATACAGTGGGCGATCAAGATTTATTTTATTAATTCATGTAATTTTCATAGAAAGTCACGCTGAGCGGAAAGAGAAGCTGCCTTAATTTTTGTTTGTTTTAATGAAAGTCTTTATATGCAATTCTGATTGAGCTTTATTTTTGGGAGGGGGTCTAAGAATTTGATCAATCATAACAATAATTAATAACACAAAGCTCCAAGACCAAAGAACTAATGTAATTTAATACAAATTTGGAAACTCTCTATAAAGTTTTTGGCTGTGCGCTGAACACTTATAGTAATGGTTTGAAACTATATATAAGTATTAGCAAAAATAATAATTAAATATTTATTGCATAAGCTGATGATTTATCAAACCATTTGCAACATCCCCCCACTTGATCAAGCTTCAGGTAACACAGATGAGTATGGATTGTAGATGAGATATTGTGAGCTTGGGGATGGATGGCCAGGATGCAGATATATTTTTAATAAACTTAGTATGCACACAATTGATAAGGTAACCCTTAGTTGATCCTTCAGAGTATAGGCATCTGTTGAAGTCTTCTCTATGATCATAAAGGGCCCTTTCCAAATGGGTTATAACTTTCTAGTACTTCCAAAGCCATGGTTATCACAATACCATACTAATTTCCATACACTGATGGTAGGTTTGGTCCAACTGTATTCAGTATCCTGTCCTCAAACCTTAACTTTCTAGACAACTCATTGTAGTAAGCAAAGCTTTGTAGATGAATCAAAGTTCTTGAAAACTTATCAAGGTATTTGCTAGGAAATATACTCTCATCCACAAAACATGAATATAAAAGTGGAAGCACAGCTGGCTGCTTCCCATGAAGTAAGGAAAATGGGGAGTGCCAAGTCTGAGTGATATGAAATATTATATGTAGATATGAAGGAAGTCAGATTAGTTTCCAACTGGATGCTTTGCCTGTGACTAATTTACGTGGAATCCCAAAAAAAGGAATCAATTTAATCGCTTGACATTGCTATTAGTCTCAGGGTAATAGGGCATAGATAATATCCCTCTAATACCCATTAAATCAATAAGCTTAGCGATCATTTGTGACATAAAATTAGTTCATTGTCTGTCAGTAAGAACTGGGTGCATTAATACCAATAATTAATATCCTAAATATAGAATTAGCAGTGGTCGTGAATCCTAAATCCCTAACCACTTTTGCCTCCACTCACTTGGTGAGAGAATCAATGGCTAAAATATATAATTAACTGACCAAAAATATCTGCTAAAGGGCTTACAACGTCGAGAGAGATGGTGTGATAGGAAAAATTAGGCTTGACTAATTGATAATAATTGGCCTTTGAATAAGGCGCTTCAGCTTGATATCATTGGCAGCAGCTGAGAATCTCATAAGTACTGAATGATATGGAATACAATAGTATTGAGATCATAATTTTTCTAGCTTTTTTGAATTGGCCATGTGTCACCTTGTGGGATGTGATGATCAAGTCAGTCCACTGAATGAGCCAGGGTAACACAACCAATTGTTTGTCATTATATTTAAAATGTTATTAATCTTATTAAAAGTATTCTGTTGCAGCTTTTCCATATTGCGTTGAACCTCTTCAGGTTCACTATCAAATTACTGAGTTACCATTTTAGCAAAAATTAATAAGCCTTATAATCCATCAAGACTATGGTAGGCAACTGGGAGAGTCCATCTGAATTTTAATGCTTAACTCCAGGGCGGTGTTTATTTTGAAGCTATATGATTGTAATTTTAATGCCCAGCGGCTCAACCTTCCTTCTGGCTCCTTCAGATTCTGCATCCAGTGAAGAGAGGCATTATCTTTCACCACAGAAAAGTGTACACCATGGATGGAAACTTGAAACTGTTTACAAGCATAAATGATACCTAGACACTCTTTTTCAGTGATAGTGTAATTCAATTCGTGCACATCCAATGTCTGGCTGCAGTAAGTCATAGGATGGTCTACTCCATTGGAATCAAATTGGGACAACACCACCCTTAAGGTGGTGAGTGAAGCGTCCATCTGAGTTATATATGGTTTTTTGAAATTTGGATACATCAAAATAGGTGCTTTAGTGAGGCATATCCTTAATTGGTTAAAGACTAACTGGCAATTACCCATCCATTTGAAGGTACCCCATCTTAAGAAGGTGAAATAATGGCTCATATATTGTATAAGATTCTCCATAAACTGGTAGTAATAGCCAACCATTCCTAAATATACCTGCATATAGTGCTTGCTACTTTGGTCTTGAAATTTTTTGATAGCTTCAATATTATCATGCTGAGGCAGTAAGCCTTGTTTGTCAATGACAAACCACAGATACAAAAATTGCTCATGAAAGAAATTACATTTGTGGGATTTTATTTTCATATCAGCATGACCAACAGGTGGAAAACTTCCTCTAAGTGCTGCAGATGCCCTGTAGACATTCTGGAAAACCATTTATACTGTCCAAATATACCAATATGCAGGAGAATTTTTAATCTCCTAATATGCTATCCATAGCACGCTGTGATGTTGTCAAGGTGTTACATAGCCCTTGCGGCATCCTAGTGGGTTTATATACCCTGATTGGTAAAAAAATTGCAGATTTTTGCTGTTTCTCCTTCAGAAATTTAATGTATTAGTATCCATAGATTAAATCCATAGCTGAGAAATATTGTGCACCGCTCAAGTGGTCTAAATCATCATTGAAAAGTAGCAGATAAGAATCTCTTTATTGGTAACATTGTTACGTTTTTGGTAATCTATTACTGCTCTGTTTAATACATCCTTCTTTTAATAACCATCAGAATAAAAGCCCAAGGACTCTTAGATGGCACTAATATTCCCTGCTGCACAAGTTAATTGATCTCATGGTTAACAACTTCATCCACCACCTTTAAGTTTGATAGAATGTAGGCAAATCAGCGGATGATTTATGGTATCAATTTGGTATGACACAACATGTGAATGTCCAAATCTTTACATAACTTACAAACATACTATTATATATAAAAATAAAGCCAGTTCTTGGTTTTTCTATTTTCATAACCCAAAGAGACGTTCCTTAGTACTATGGAACATATAAATTGGCACTCATTGCCTTCAAAACCAAGTTCATCCAGATTTATGAAATCATGGATACTTGGTATCTCTTCAATGGGTAAAATTTGAACAAAAGAGATTATTTATGTGTTGCTTAATTTTCAAAAGAATAAGAATGCAGGTTGACTAACAACACTTGAAAAATTCCATGTTATGGCATGATAAGTGTCAGATTCTGGTGGTTGACACAAAAGAAACCCCTTGAAAACCATCAACTTTGGCCAATTACACCAACACTAAACTAGGCAATTATTACCAATTAATTGTGCATAAAGTTAACTCTATAATCAAGAAATTGATTTGAGATTAATAACTAGATTAGTTCTAAAAGACCCGTGGGCTAATGTCAATTGAGAGATTGACCCTTGAATTATTGCAATCAGGTTTACGCCTACTGCAAAATTTGCATTTTGATGCTTGAAATTAGCATGATAGCTCTTACACATGGACATCCATAATAGGAGTACCTGGTGCTATTGAGAGGCCTGCTAATGTAACAATTGAAGGCATGTCAAAAAATCTTAAATTGATTCCAACTTTCCCAATTATTGTAAATCATCAGCTGTAATATAAAACTCATATTGGTTAGACCTTATGACAATTTTACACATTCATGTTGATATTTCTGTACCTGAAACCTTCCCAATCTTAAAAGATATATCTTACAACCAATATTTCTAGTAAAAGACCATGGTTGTGCCAGTTCTTGGGCCAAACTGAGGAAGAAAATATATCTATGGAAAATTGCTTGCTTGATGTATGGCCAGGAGCTGCCCTAGAGGTATAAATACTGGCTCCTGGCCCATTGAAAAATTATCATATAAATCATCAATATATCATAATAATAAGTTATCTTCTTTTATTTTTCTTTATCTGGCCTTTTTAACAGAGTCAGTTCTTATTAGTTTTGTTAAAAATCTGTTAAGACAAAAAATCACCAGCTTATACCTTTGCCTGTGTCAGTAGAAAATCCAGAATTCATAAGGGAAAATTAACCCAAAAAGACCATAAGAGTCATATAATTTTAAAAAGCCTTGTGAGCTTTTGAATACTCAATATAATGTAAGACATTGGCTAGATTTGAGTACATTTTGACCAATCTTCCACCCAATTATTTGTGCAGGAAAAAAAATAAAACTTGAGCGATCCTCAAATTTTACAATAATCCTAGGCGCAATGACAGGTTCCAGATGTGAACATCAAAATAGGGCAACTATCTCGCCATATAATCCTTGAGGGCACTTAAATGATTTTAGTCCATAGTATGACTTGATGACCTAGCGGAATGGTTAGGTCCTTTATAGCTCACATGGGAATACCTTAGATTCACAATATGATTTGTAACTGCTGGATTTGGACACATAGCCAATGGTATTTAATTGGCAATATACCATTCTTGCATACAAGGTTAACAAACCCTTTTTTATCTTGCAGGGACCTTATCCTTCCAGGTATCTAATATTGGAAGAGTTTGTCCAGTTGTTCTAGTGTAATTTATTTGAAATTTTCTTTTACTCCATACTTCATCATAAATGAGGTCCCAATTAAAAAGTCATAATTGTGATTGGGAAAACAATAGCAGAAGCAGAGATCATCAAAGGGCCAAAACACAGTAGTAATGCTCTGTACGCTTCTTCAGAGGTTGTGGTCTGAGGGATAGCATACCATAGTTTTTAATGATCTATGTCTGTATTATATTTAATTGAGGTAAGCCGACCAAGAGACATACATTACCAAAACTAAAAACTTAAAATTAAATCCTCACTAAATAAAAATGAATGAACCTCCCAAAATGAGTGGATGACACACATAATGCGAACTCAACCAACCAGGTGGGACAGCAGGAACCACTTGTCCCATCATGGCAGAAGGGGAGGGGGGGTCAGGTGGCTCATACTTGCAATGTCTTCATCCCAAAGCATGGTATGGGCTACAGCGGAGAGCAGGGACATTGGGGCGTCAGTGGGATGTGGAGCTATATTTCCGAAGATTGGTGTGTTATTAATACACCTACTATATAAGGGTTCCAACGTAGTTTGTCAAAGCTAGTTCAGCTTTCATGCGTGCAATGGGTAGTTTCTTGAATGTGGCGATATTAATGCGGTTAATCTTTGATTTGGGATTCCACACTACCTCTGCCATGTTCTGGATGGCGTCATAGGCTTCTTTGTGGGCTTTGATCAGCATATCTCTTTGTACCTTATTGGTTTGGAGGAAATATTGAGAGGAGGGATTCCTCCTGTGAACATCAACACTGATTTGGCGGCAGCTTTGTGGAGAGGGCAACAATCTGGCTTAGTCATTGCTTAAACGGTCAGCAGATGGTTGCCACAGAACATTTCAGCATCTTTCTTGGGGCATGTAAGTGAGGAGGTAATTACTCATTATCATTAATATACACAATCTGCTCAATTTATATATTGTGGTTCTCAATTATATTCCCAGTCTCATCGATTTTGGCCAATAAATCCCAAGGATTTTAATTGACTTGAATTGGGGAGTCAGCATATTCCTGTGGTTTGGTTGGTTCATTAGAGGATGTATGAGATTGAACTGGGGTCCATCTTGCGTTTGATTGGATGGAGCATTTGTGGCACTGGGGCGAGGAGGAGGCTAACTGGTGGCTGCAGGTGCAGCTTCAGCATCAGGCTTTAGGGGAGGGGAGTTAGGATCGCACCCCATACCAAAGGTGGTGCAGGATGAGCAGTGGAATGGAGGCCAGTGGACGAGAAAACTGCGCCATCAGAAGCAGCTAGGGATGGGCACTTGCATTTCAAGTGGTCCAACTTGGAACATGTCAGACAGATCGTCCATCCGCCCTTGACACGGGCCCAGAATGGATGGTCAGGGGCAGAGAGGATAAGGGCGCAAGGGGATTTGACAGAGAAAGTTTACTTGAGTCAGGGCTGATAATGGTATGCGCCCAAGGCCCAGCGAGGCGTGTGGTCCCATTTGGGACCACAAATTGCAAGATGGGGTTGGAGCCATAGGCTTTTAAACCATCCATCAGCTCCTGGTGGAGCACTGCAGGGGGAAGGTGGGTGGGCAAACCAGCAAGCTGAACCACCAAAGTGGTGTCTTCTGGGATCCAGGTCCAAGTTGTGGGGAGAGGGGTACCCTGGAAAACCAGGAGCACAGTTGCCATAGTGGCGGCATCAGCTTCACATGTAAAGCAGAGGTCAAAGTACCCCTTATAGGGCAGAAGTCAATAAAACTGGCAGGACGCATCACCGCCTGAGCCATTTTGATAATGGCTTGGTCATGGTATGGGAAGAGATTCCCATATTTGACCCTTAGGCCGTAGCACATGTTGCTCAGGGGAGCACCAGGGGGCAGCGGGGTACCATTTAGGTTTGAGTGAGGCGGGCGTCAAGATCCTTGTGAGGAACAAATCGTCCCAGGGGTTTGGTGTGACTGGGCGATCCAGTCTGAGCACGTTTTCCTGTTGGACATAAAATGGCGGGGGAGTTTCGCTGCTGCCCCACACTGGGGCAGCTGGCAGGGAATCTGAGGACATTGGAGTGAGATACAGCGGATGATCAAGTTTCTCTTTTAATCTGTATAATTTTGCTTGGAAAGTTACGCCATGCAGAAGAGAGAGTATGATCTATGTCAATAACAATCCCTTTTTCTTCACCAATCTAGTGGACACAATACTAGTCAGTGTCACACTGTCCATGATAGCTTGAACTTTGAGCTTAATTACAGTAATTTAGATATATATGTGCACTCAGAAAAATAAGCATCATTAGGACTTATTGTGAGGAAATCAAAGTTTTCTGCTTGACCTAAATAGTTTTAAAGCTTGTAAAATGATTGAGTGCTAGTTTCTCACAAAACTTCATTAGGTACAGCCCCCTGGACCCCAGTCAATTTGGGGCCTCACCAGAAAGATTAGAAGCTTGAGGGTCTCTAACTGTTGAACATATGGCTTCAATATTACTTATTTTGCCACTTTGGCATCACATGTTTGTGTGAGTGATTTGTCCCCACTACGCTATCACTCATTATCAACCAAACGGTTGAAGGCGGAGTGGCTTCATCATCCTTTCATCTCATGGAAGAAGGTTTTGGAAATCTTTTCTTACCTGGGATTTTATTGGAAAAGGCTGAGGTAAAAAAATCCAAATTCTACTATGACATGACTCTTCCCAACGCCTCATCATTTGCTAGATTTAAAGCATGAAGTGAAGGCTTAGAGTCCCTTTTTTGCAACTATTAGCACAGTATACCATTTTTCTGCAAAGATTACAAGTAGCCTGACTACTATCAGGTCCCCCCGCATGAGGGCCATAAGGTGGAGGTAAATTTTCTTGATCAGAGAGGGGGCCCAGGGCCATGGTTTGCGTGGCTATCAAGTAATTTTGTTAGGCGCCTTAAAAGTGACAGCCCATCATCAGAGATAATTTAACGTATGAGTGATATCGTTCTCCTCATCTAAAACAGAGATAATAACCCAGTACAATCCTTTGCTGGGTTTAAAAGAATTATGGAGAGCAATTTGAGCATCAAAATCATTTATAATGTTATATTAGATAGCATCTGGGCCTTTAAATAAAACTGATCTGTGAAGGCCATAACAATATCATCCATAATAAACAGATGTTATGGAAATCCATTTTCTGAGTGGTCATCCACTCAGCTCCACTGAACTCTTTGATCAGCAGAGCTAAGAAGTTAAGGTAGGTTACGCCAATCCTTTGTATTTTAATCTTATTTAACTCATGGTTTTTGGAGTTTAGCAAGTTCATTACCATCGCTAACTTAATACTATTAGGCTCCAGGCATACTATTCTCAAAAAAGAACAATAAAATTGTGCATTTGCCTGCTTCAAGTTTTGGTAGATTAATAGGTTAACATAAATTTGAGGTCCATAATTACAAGAACAATGGTCCAGGTTTGCTCCTACATAATTTTCAGGTGGACTAAAATGTAAAGAAGTAGTAACCCATCCAAGTGCCACCAAAACAGCACTTAAGGAGATGCTGTGTTAGTGCGAGTTGGAGTAGCAGCTAAATGTGTTCCCATGGTATAAGCATTTCACTAATAATAGAGTCAGAATGCTCCGCTGGAGGGGTAGTCAGAGTATCCAAGGGAGCGACCTCTCTAGGGCAATAATGGAGGTAAGAAAGGTGGGTACTTACCATGTAATAAGCGCCTCCTCGCCCACCCCTTTGATCTCCTTCAAAATAATTCTCAATCATTTAAAAATATCCAGAAGTGGTTTACTGGCCCCCTGGCAACACTTACAAAGTTCATTGTAAATATTAGTTTTGAACTGATTCAGCATATTAGAAAGAAGTTGGCGTTCCACTAGTAGCAAGTTTTTGATATGCCTAATTTTTGATCATTGGCAAGAAGATCTTTAATAGATTCAAGTTTTTGTTTCACAAAGATTGTAATTTGTGGCCATGATTGCTCAGGTCCAGATGAAAAGAGCAGATTGTTTGATAAAATTTTGTAACAGACCATAGGGCTATATCCATGCCCATATCCAAGGTGTCATGGTATCATTGATAATCACTCATGTCCTCTGCTAAATTCTTAACTTGACTATTGCGGTCCAGAATTATCCCTAAGAGCCTGACCATGTGGTTATTTAAATCATTTAGTACCTGAAGAATCACATTATTATTGTTCTGAAGACCTCAGAATCACTGCAACAGCCTCTGTATGTCATTCCACTTCCACTTTAAGATATTCTTCTACTTAGTAAAATTGATGAGTAATATCTGAAATTCATCGGGGGGGGGGGTTACCCCTAACTTATTTATCATATCATTAAAATATGAGACAGATTATCACTAAGCTGGGCAGCCAGTCCTTCCACCTTCTGTAGGGCTTCCTGAGTTTACTGCCTATCAAACAGAATGATAGCATGGAGGTCACAGAAACAATTATCCAAGCGTCCAAGTAGGAGGGAATTATTCCGTTTCTGGGGTTTTCATGAATGTAACGATCTGCTGTTATCAATATCCTGCAGGTAATAATCTGATGCGCTTGGTGCATAGAGGGATGTACAAACCTTGCTATCATTTCCACTTTTTGCTCTTAGGAGGCAGGTCTAATGACCATCTCATTAATAAGCATCTCACAGAAAGTATGGAAGTTGTCATAATGGAGATCTAAATATCTATAAAATTATGATACATGCCCAGTTGAGCTTCATTGCATCAGTAAGCGGTAGTTGGTAAATGTGAAGCACCCATTTGGATACTTCTTGTCTATGATCTTGGGAGAAATTTGACATTTGAACTAACACTAAAAACTTTTATGTACTAGAAAGGAAAAGTTCCACAATAGGAACCTCTACCCCTTTACTCTTAGAACTAATCAACTGAAAATGATCAATAACCATGTTGCCTTCAACCATTAGCTCATAAGAATAGGTAGCGACAAGGCCAAGGACAAAGAGGTTCTCCTCTGCATATACTTGGAAATTGGTGCTCAGATAACAAAGTGGTCCCCTGTAGTGAGCTCCACAATGTTGAAATTAGTGTAGGGCATTGGATTTTAGTGCACAGTTTACTTATACTTAAAATTACAGGGTACTGTTAGAGGACAGTGACCCTGGAAAACTTGCAAAGAAACTTTTTTTAGCAAGTGAGATACAGTAGGACCTCCGTATATTAACTTTTAATATAAAAATTTCCATTTATCAATTTTTTAAGTCCTGTGAAATTTTAAATATAAAAAAAGTACCATATATAAAAATTTCTATATATCAAACTATGTAACTTCAAAAATGAGGGGGAAATATCTGTGATTTTACATTGACTAAAAATGAATAGACTGGTCTGGATTAATCAGTTGATCACATGACACTGTGTGTGTTCCTTACTCCCATAATCTACAACAATGCTTATAGTTTACATTTATCTATTACCAAAATGTTGTTTTAAAGTTAGGAGGCCTATACATGAATTTTAACAAATTTAAGTGTTTTTTATAACCTGCAAGAAATATATAGAAACAGGTTTCTATATATCAAAATTTCTATATTTCGAATTTTTTCTTAGGAACTATCAAATTTAATAAATGGAGATCCTACTGTATTTATTCATAATTAAGTAGAAACACTGTGTAATAATAAACTTATAACAAAGGCTTTTTGGATTACTAACAGGTGTCTCCTTTGCTACAGATACTTCCAATGATGTAGAAAAAAGGATTCCTTACCATTAGAATCCTGCTAAGATATGCCTTTTCCAATAGCATTCTTATCGGTGCATTTTCTGTTTACTAAGCTACATTCAAAAGTGGTAGACTAGAGGTTTAATTATCTTATTTAGTAAAAGGAAGTATTTCACAAGCGTTCAGGGTAATTCCATTATAGTTACAATCAAATGACTGCAATCAAGATGCTGAAAAATGGCCATTATATAAATAAGGCACCTCACACAATTTACTTTGTGATGATGTGAGGGATATGAGAGAATATTAGGATTGAACTTATTAATAGTGAAATATTCATTAAGTGGCGTAAAGGATTTGATCCAACATTAAAATTATTTATAATATTAAGCACCAAGGCAAAGCACTAAAAGTATTATAATACAACTTTGGCAACACCCTATAAAGTTGTGGGCCACATGCTGAACAATTATAATAATGGATTGAACCCTAAATCTATATATTAGTTAAAAATAATCATTAGATGATTATTGTATTAGTTGATTGTTGGTCTAACCAATTGCAACACAGTGCTTTGCACCATGGTCATTATCGCTGATTGATCCAAACTACATATATGGATTCTAGCTTTAAAAAAAGCTTTTCTTTCTCGTTGCAAACACTTTTGCAACCTATTCAATTCAAGACTAAATCTAGTTTGATAATCTCACAGAGGAGATTAGTCTGCGCCCATGTCTGGGAGCAGTTGGGCAAGCAAGGCAAGAGGAGCAGGCGGAAGGCCCGCGGCCTCTAACATTTGAAAACGCCCCGGAGAATCTGATGGAATAGAAAAAAATCTCAAAAAACTGGCGGTCACAATTTCCCCAGAGATACTCGCGTGGCAAGCACGATGCTACCAGTACATCAACACGCCACACTCCCAGCCACTTTTGTCGGTGGAATTCGGAGTCCATGTGTATCTGGACATCCAAAAAATGGCCCTATGGGAAAAATTTTGTGAAGATGTAACAAAATTTTCCTGACCGCGGTGTACGTTGCACCTCACTCCATGTCATGCAGTTGGCTGGACCTAGGTTTCAAAAGCAAAATAGCAGCAGATGAGGCTGCAGTGGTGCGCATAGTGGTTGACCTCCCTGAAGGGCAATGGGTTGTCAAAACCAAATGCACCAGATGGACAAAATCAAACCAAATTTTCTTCACGTTTGACTTTTTGCCTACTACGGTAAAACGTGACATTTTGGATCAACACCTGAAAGATAGTCTCGCCATATATGGCGAAATACAATCTTTCAAAATGCAACGTTTCATGCTGATGCCACACCTGTGCACTGGCAAAGCCATCGCAGTTCTGACCCCAACTGAGGAGATTGCAAAGGACCTAACCCAGATCATGCACTCCACCTTTATTGACATCGCAGGGCATACCAACCACCCATTCTGGGTAACCGTGGACAGCGCGCCCCCCATTTGCACCCACTGTGATGCATTCAGCCATAAGGCGCATGCATGCCCCATCAAGAGGGCGTCACATTCCAAGAGCACCCCTCAGTGGCCATGGCCAGCGGAGAGGCGCACTATGAACCAACCGCAAGCACCAAGGAGGCTTTCCCGTGGGGAGCACAAGGCTGCTACCTATTGGTAAAGCCCATCTCCCCGCAGGAGCAGAAGAAGGCCAAGCAGGCCCGTAGGGCCATGGCCAAGGAAGAGGCCAAGGCCACCACCACCATCCTACACTCACAACAACAGGAGGACATGGAGCCCTTCATGGTAGAAGCGACTTGGGAATCCATCACCCAATCAGATTGGGAGGCCCATGCCGAGTGGGCCACTCAATCTGAGGATCTGATGGGAGATTCGATCTCACCCAATCGCTGTACCCAAGCTCCAGTCAAAACTGACTTGGAACCTATCCCAACTGAAAATTTTTTTGCCCTGCTCGACGGTGCACTGAACTTATCTGCACCACAAAAAATTTGTCTGACGTCGGGAAAACAAAAAGTGAAGGCCAAAGCCAATGCAACTCTTTCTGCAAAAATTAACAAAAACCCCTGATAGTGTTGCTGCTAACACCCGCGCTGCTGTGAAAGCCCATGGGGACCTTGAAGAGGCTGGTGGGCCCGAGGCCCATCCCCTTGCACCTAAGGTGCAATGGGGGAAACCTTCACTCTAGGGATGCTGAATATCGCCGGACTCAAGGCCTCCCCATCCCGGGCTAGGAAACTGAGTTCTTTACAACACAATTTACCCATGGATATCCTGGCCATCCAGGAGTCCCACTGTCCATGAGGTTCCGAGGAAGCTTGGAAAACAATGCTCCTCCCATCCCTATCCTTTTGGTCGAAGCACTGTGGGGTGCTAATTCAGAAAAATAATTTTTTTAAGTTCACATCCTCAGAAACATTCCTAAATGGCTGAGTGCTCATCGTCACCTTCTTGTGGGCCAATGTTGCACACACAATCATCAACATTTACACCCCAAATGGTGCACACAAGCGTCGGGAATTTTTCTTGTCGGTCAAATCCCTCCCAATACCCCCCAATTCTTTCCTAGTTGGTGACATGAACAGTTGGCTAACCTCACCAATGGACCGGTGGCCGCCCTCACCCTACGCCCCTCAGGGTCACGTAGAACTATGCATTCTAAAAGCCACCCTTGGGTTAATGGATGCGCTGCCATGACATGCCACACTGCTCAAAAACATGACGCATCCCCATATACAATGGCCAATTAAGGTCCATGACCTGCATCGACCTTATTCTAATGCCAGCAAAATTCCAACCCCACATCTCCCACTTCAAAACAACGAAAATGGAATTCTCTGACCACTGACTGGTCTCAATAACATACCACTTACCCATCACAGTTGCAAAGGCCCCACATTGGTGCAAAATCCGCCCCCCCCGAGCTTGCGTCGCCAGGATTTTCCACGTGGGTGGAAGAGGCAACTTTGGCAAAATTGTTTGTTGCACCGTATTGCGCGGACCCCATTTCCACATGGGCAACTTTCAAAGAGGACACCATCTGCCACTATCGCCATCTCTCATCCAGACGCTCATGAGACACATTGGCAGTTATCTCGCGCGCGCTGGTGGAATTGGCCCACTTGGAGTCCAACATTCCAGCCACAGGATACAGCCCTGCATGGGGCCAGAAGTGGGTGGAGGCAGCCGCCCACCTCAACGCATTCTAAAGGCAACACAAACATCAGGTTTGTGTCCAATACAGGGCCACACGCATCACAAAAGGTGACAAGTGCACCACATACTTCTTTAAAAAATTTTCGCACCATGCCAGAGCGTGGCCTGCATACAGGTGCAAAGATCGGATAATTCCATTGTGGACACACTGGCTGAAGTGGCAATCAAAATGCAAAAATATTACTCCAAGTTATACCAAGCCAAACCAATTCAGCCAGCCAAAATGGCGGAATTTCTTGACTGATCTCATATCCGCACCATTTTCTGATACCCGGAAATAATGAATTTAATTACTCCAAACGAATTATGGACAGCCATTCGCAGTGCGCCAAACTGAAAATGCCCAAGCCCAGATGGCATTCCATATGAGTTCTACAAAAAATATTTCAAATATATATCCCCATTGCTGCTAGCCTCACTCAATCAAAGCCAGTTGAAAACGCGCCTCCTACCAGGAGGACATGAGGCCTTTACTGTCACACTCTTCAAGAAAGGGGACAAGCTAGACTTAGCCAACTGGCGCCTCATTTCTTTAACTAACACGGATACAAAAATTTTAACAAAAATCATGGCTAACCGTTTAGGGACTGTAGCATCTGCCACCATCTCCCCAGAACAATTTGGTTTCATCCCCAGAAGGTCGATTTGGGATAATGTGCACTCTGTGGCTAATGTATGTCAGTCCACAGCCTCTGGGGCACTTGTATTCTTGGACCAACAAAAGGCCTATGATAGAGTAAACTGGGAATACCTTAGGGCCTGCCTCCATCAATTCCGCCTACCCCCCCGCTTCATAGACTGGGTGATGCTGCTCACGGAATCTGCGACAATGGCAGTGTGTGGCCCAGGCTTCCTAATGGAAGTAGTCCGCCCTCAAAGGGGCCTGCAACAAGGGGACCCCCTCAGCCCACTCTTATACAACTTCAGCCTTGACCCACTACTTTGAAACGTGAATGCCCGCCTCACTGGGGTCCATGTGCCAGGCCAAACACCAGTCAAGATGATGGCATTTGCAGATGATTGCGTGGTGGGGGTGTCTAATAACAAAGATGCACGTGCGCTTGAATCCCTCATCCAAGAATATTGCCGGGTAAGCAGCATGGCACTAAACGCCTCCAAAACTGAAATCATCCTCATTGGTCAGTTTCAGAACTGCTGGGCCCCAGCAAGTAGTTCCCAACCCAGCCCATCTGCTCGCCCACATCCACGCCTTACTAACTCAACACACACCGCTCCACTGGTGCTCCCCTTCATGCCACGTCCTACCATAGGACCAGTGCGCCATCTGGGCATTTGGATGGAGGCAGGTGGATATGCGTCAGCAGTAATGGAGTGCCATATTCTGGACAACGTGATGAAGCAAATCGCCTCTCTCAGAGCCCACCCTACTACCCTCACTGGCAGGGTTGTTCTTGCCAACTCTATGCTCCTATCCAAAGTCTGGTTCGGAGACCACGCCATCCCCTTCTCCCCAAGCTTCTTCAAATCCCTGTATGCTCTGCTGCAAGGATGGCTTTGGTCAGGCCGCCCTTCACCAGTACGGCTAGAGGTCATGTTTGGCCCTCATCATTATGGTGGCATGGGCCTGCTTGACTTCAAAGCCCATGCTGCCAAGATCCTGGGCACCTGGATTGCGGCCGTCACCGCTCCTACACTCCCATCCCAACACTGGTCCCACGCGGCCCGCTCCAACTTCTCCCAAGCCTTGACCCTCAACAATCCATCAAACCCCCACTCCCTGATGAAATACCTCGCATCACACACATTGCCACAGGTCCTCACGGGACTAAAACCCACTACAAACGAATCCTGCTCTCCATGTGAAGCGCAGGATGGAGAATTCGTATTATTGGACATACAACCCAAAGAGGCCGCCCGTCTCCTCAGTTCACACAAGAGGTACAGGGGCTACCCATCCATGATGGCGTGATCCCCATTCGACCCCAAGTCCTATCCAGGGTGGACTACCTGGACATGATGGACATCCCTTATTCCACTGAGACCCAAAAGACTATCTGGAAATACGCACACCATCCTCTGTTGCAGCCTCAAGTCCGTTCCCATGTGTGGCGCTGCCTGAGGCGGGTGTATCATACAGCTGAGCGCTCTAATGCTTTACACTCATCCTGTGTCGTGTGTGGCTAGTATGGAACGCTGTTTCACCGCCTGGAGAAGTGCCCCACCTCTAAAGTGATATGGCGCGAAGTCCAACGTCTGCTAGGACAGGATCAAACGTATCCCTTCAGTCTGTCAAGAGATATGTTTGCTTTATCAATGGCCTCCCCCCTTCCACCCTCCCTCCATGCTCTGGTGGTTGCAATCGCCATGTGGACTATCCACACGATTGTCTTGGATGCCATCGCTGGATCCATCCCCACCCTCCCAGAAGCTGTCCACAGATTCCAGTCTCATTTGGTGAACCATTTTCAAGCATGGATGTTTGATATCTCCCACCGCGTTGTCGACAGCTGGTCTCCTCCTGGTTCCCAGTCTGGTTCATAAAATCAGACCCCTTCCTCCACATGTGCTCAATAGTGGCTACGGCCCCTTCACACGTTCCCTCCCCTCCCCATAAGTGGCGTTCCCGCTGGCAACAAGAGATAGCATCGCTTCTCTGGGGTGCCTCCCCTGGTACTAAGTTTATCTTTCCTGAGTCATATTTGGAAGTGTCCATCCCATGGTCGGCCTTCCCCGCAATAAATTTAAATACATATATGGATTCTGATAAGCTGGTAAATCATCTAAAAAAATTGATTGAAGATCCAAGTAATCAGAATGTTTAAACTTAATATACCTAAAAGTTGGGATAAGTTTACAAAATATTGATTGAGCTGAGATCAAACCAGCGCCCTATTAGATTTTAGTGGTTGACTTAAATAGTAAATCCTGATAAAACAGTCATCTTTGATAGGTTACTTCTTTGATGGATCAAGAGTGGTTAGCCTAGCAGGGTGATTCCTGCTTCCACCTTAGTGCAAGTTTTGTTCAATACAAGTTCAAACCTGTACTGGCTAGAAAAATTATTGGTGTGGTATATTTGCCCCAAGATTGACCCACCTC
Source organism: Massospora cicadina (assembly GCA_022478985.1). Taxonomy (NCBI): domain Eukaryota; kingdom Fungi; phylum Entomophthoromycota; class Entomophthoromycetes; order Entomophthorales; family Entomophthoraceae; genus Massospora; species Massospora cicadina. Next base: position 223,768 of record JAKSZP010004019.1, read on the forward strand.
AAATACTTTTTTCTTTTTTCTTTGATGGATCCCATTTTTTGGTACATGCGAGGGCCCAACCCAAGAGGGGGTGGCCATGCATCTTTATTTTCATATGCTAATTAATCCAAAAGTATTTTTTAATATGGCATCATGGTGGCCAGACTAAGATGACATATTAGTGAGGAAGTGGGGTCAGGGGCATTTTATCTGGCGTGGATCTAAGGGCATGTGCCAGAGCGTATAAAATGTAAGTGGGGAATCATAAATATTTGGCAGAATATTAAATAAAGTTGATTGATATTTGTTGATGAGGCATGTGGTGTGAATCACCTTGACATACTTGTCAAGCTGAAGCCTGGTATTTTAATATTTGGAAATACATGTAAAACTGTTAAGTTGTTATCATGTATGGGGTAGTTTTAGATAATCATTTCAAGCTTAGCGGCATTGGTGCACGTGCAGTCCACTGCAAATACAAGTTCATGATGTCATTCAGAATTCCTACAGGAAGTTGGATGTAAAATTAAGATGGGGAACCATTAGATAGTGAATCCATACCCCCATGGAGGGCTTGGTAGAGGGTTATGTTGGTGGTTGAAGTTGCTGCTTCAACATCAATATGATAGTGGGTACAGTAATCCAAGAAGCCTGGGCAAGGATGGAGATGGTGAGAAGAGGAGGGTTTAGGGGGTTGGAAGAATACTGGCCAGCTAAATTTGAGGTCAATTGAAAGGATCACCAGTTTCCTTGGTAAAACATTAGAAAGGATTAAATGTGTTGGAAATGGGCAAGCATGGGCCAGCAACTTGATTTGATTGGCGGGAGGCTTTAGTGGATGACCTAAACCATTTCCGTGGTATTTTGACTGGGGAAGGAACAGCAATTGGATCATGAACATTTAGGAAGATCTTACCTGATTGGCTGCTGAAGAAGGAGCGAAGCTTCAGCGGTTGAGGGAAGGGAAGAGAGGATTAATCTTTACAAAAAAATTCAGCTGAAACAGCGGCAGGGCCAATAATATAGGGAAGAGGAGCTGAGGCTTCTGTGGCAGTGAGGGAAGGGCAATGATGCTTTATCTCCCAACCTAAAGAACAAGGGGCAGACTGAGCGGCCATTTTTGACATGGGATGAGAATGGGTGTTCAGGGCTGAGTGGATCACAGTGTGGGGTATGGCAGGGTAGATGTATCAATTCCTTGGGCAGATTGTTGAAAAGGCCAAATGCATCGCTAGGAAGCTCGTACCAATGAGAACCAAAATCCTGAAAGTCGGAATTGGCTCCATAGATGGTCTAGATTTTCCAGGAGCTCACGGCAATGATGATTGGGGGGAGAGATGGTTGCGCAAACTAGAAAATTGCACCACCATAGTGGCATCTTCTGGCAACTGAGTGTGGGTACTGAGGATGGGAGTACTTTTTAAAACTAGCAGCATCACCATTGCAACATAGAAAGCTTTTCTTAAAAAAGTCATGGTCAAGGTACCCCTTGAATGCCAGAAATCAATAAAACAGAAGGTTGTACACTACCCAAGCCAACTGATATGACAGAATTTGCGTAGGAAAAAGAGATTCTCAGATTTACCTGAAGGCTGAATCAAAGGTATTTCCTAGGGGAGCAACAAGGGGCTTTAAAGCACCGCCTGGGAGCACGTGAGATGTTGCACTAGGTCTTGATGGGAAAAATAAACCAGTTGGCTTGGAGGGCATTGGAACTAGCCTGAGAGCACTTCAGCAGCGGCCAAAAGATTTTAGGAGGCAGCGCACCACCACCCTATGTGGGGAAAGCAGGCATCAAATGCATTGCCATTCACATATAAATGCAGTAGAGCGGCAATAGTTGGTGTACTTAATTTTCATATGTTTAATTTAGTCCTTAAAGTAATTGAGGCAAAAAAGACTTGATGCTAGTTTAATTTGATGGACTCCATATTATTCCACTTATCAGCATAATATGATATTTTGGTTCACCTCTTAACCGCTTTTGTCCTATAATAAACTTTCTTACTTGAACAATTAGCAATCTAAAACAGGCATAATGTAATGATGTTTGATTTCTAATTATGAACTACTTGAGTGAAACAAGTGGGCTTATAGAATTAAATAATTTTCACCTATTATAAATAGTTATAGTAATAATACTATATACTGAGGCGAATTTGGGGCCAATTAGACTTAAATTAACAATATGCACCTAAAATTAGATGGCTAAAGTAAGTTGTACTATTTCTAGTGAAAGGACTGGTATCATATCAATTAGGGGTACATCATGTAATTATTTCCTACTATTTTATTCTTCAATTTATTTTTTTCATCTTATATATAAATTAGCTAATTAAGCTGATATTGGGGAAAGTATGGATCTATTTGGTGCCAATATTGCACCCAAAATCCTTTTCAATTATATAATTATTATTGCATGAAATCTTCCTAAAGAAATTGGTATTTACTTAAATTAATTTAAACCAACTTGCTTTGAGGAAAAATATCCACAGCCTTTGGCGTGACCTTCAGAGGAATGGCATGGTATGTAGAGCTCATCTTAAAGGACGAGTATGGCTAGGAGATGTCCTTAAAGTATATATATACTAGCGCCTATTCTACAAGATAAATTTATCATATATTATATCATCATATCATTACCTATCATCTTAACTTATCTTATATCCTACTGTATTTTGTGTATTGTTGTAATATTGTTAGTTATTAACAGGTGTGTTTAACAAGCAATCTTAGAAAAGAATACTGAGATTGCTATTATTTTCTACATAGGAAAGAAGTTTTAAATGATAAAGAAGGAATTATCTGAAGGGACTAAACTCCATATATTGCGTAGTTTCTCTGTGAGCATAAGAACGGTGAGTTTACCATAGGACACTTGACTTATATTGAGGATATATTGGAAGAGCTATCTACCCTACTAAAGAAGCAGGAGTTAACTTATATTATAGAGTCTTATTCTTAAAGCTTCACGGTTAAGTCATTCAATTTAGCACCATTAACAGAAAACTTATTAAGCTGGTTCTCAATCAAAATAAAACAACGATATCTAATATGAATCTACAAGGGCAGAACTCAAATGAATCTGCTAAAAAATATAGAAATAATGAGTTGGAGGTTATTGATAAAGAGAGAAATGCATATTTCACAACCACTTGCTCAGAAAACTTATATAGTGTGTCTCATATTTTTGACTTGATAAAAGTGGGAGGAGGGCATGCGTTATCTTTAAGACCAATACTATTCTTATCAAATATGTGGGAAAGAGACGATGAACACACTAACTAATGGGGATATATGGACTATTAAAAATTTAGACTTTTTTCTATATATCTATTAGGTAAAGGATCAGGCGCTGAAGATGGAGATTTACCTGATATACCATGAACTATAAATGCAACCCTCGCCAGACGCCTTGCTGAAAAACAAGCTACAAGCAAGATACTGGTTGGATTTATCCAGAAATCAATCAAAAAACATAGAGTTTTAGTAAGACAAAATATTGAGCTAACAGAAATCTAAAGAGTTCAGGAGGAATATAGATCTACCAAATACAGCTTAATGGAGAACTTAAATTCAAGTTTTAAAGCCCAAAAAGCTATTGTGGCTAAAACCAAAACTAAAATTGTAAACTTCCACTATATCACTCTTAAAGCGTTACTTTATCTATAAGGTTCTGAAGGTGGCCGCAGAAGACCTTGCACAGAATAACTTATCTCATAAATTTGTATAAGATGTTAACCATCTCTCATAAGATGTAAGTCATTCTGAATAAAAGTCTTTTTTTTTTAGTACTAGATGGTCCCAACCCAAGGGGGGGATTCATCGATGTTAGATAAAAGTCTTTCCAGTCAGAAAAGCTGACTGAACAAGCCACTTCAGTCAGAAGTAACCTTTAGATTTCTAGATTTGAGCACATAATTTTACAAAATATGCCTTGATTTAAAGGTGCTGTTTTACATAAAGAATCAAAGATATGGTACATTTGCCTTCAGTACTAAACAAGAATGAGGAGGAAGAACAAGTTAAGGCCAAATTATAAAAATTGGTTGTTTGTGTCAAGGTTACAAGGTAACAGTACTGTTAACTCTCTGAAATAAAAAAAATTTGAGATTTATTAAACCAACAAGTTCACAAATGGA